>JAQFZC010005145.1:0-14709 GCA_034695205.1 Dicyrtoma fusca | reverse complement strand
TACTAGTTTTGACCTTTTTGAAAAAGTGTTATTTACTAGTTTTGACATTTTTGAAAAAGTGTTATTTACTAGTTTTGGACCGTTTTCAAAAAGTGTCATTTACTAGTTTTGACCTTTTTGAAAAAGTGTCATTTACTAGTTTTGACCATTTTGAAAAAGTGTTAATTTACTAGTTTTGTCACATAGTGATATTTTTCATTATAAGGACTTGGGACACATTGCAACTAAGCATACACTGGACTTGGGACAAATTACATTTACACAGACGATATGTACATTGCAGACTGTGCCAGAAAATGTCAAATAATTTCCCAAGTCAAAATGTCTGATTAAAATATACTATAAAAAGAGCCCATAGATACAATTTCTGCATAGATAAGTACGCAGGTATATTGTAGGACCCTACAAAGGGGAAACTTTATGTAAAAACTAAAAAGTCCCAAACTAAAAGGAGATCGCCTCGTGTAAAAGGTCCTTGGCTCCTATTCTCTCTGTATGTAATTGCGTATAAAGCCTTCGGCTTAAAAGCTCCCTTCACAGTTGACGCTGCTCCCAAAATTCCAAATGTCCAAATGTTGTAGATACTTATACTTGGCAATTTATTAATTAAACAAGACAAGACAGAAATAAAGACACAGTCTCTCTCCCCTTCCCTTCCTACCCATACAAATACAACACACAGATAGCTACTTTCTCCTTCCCTCTCGGCTGACGGCTGCTATTACTATTATTACGTAATTATTATTATTACACAGGGAGAGATACTCGACATTCTATTAAAAAAACTAATAAAAATATCAAACTTGACTTTGTTTTGTTTGTGAGCCGATGTCGACACCATACCAGGCCAGGCAGGCCAGGCCAGGGCAGGGACATATTTTTATTTATTTATCTGGACCGACCGAGAGACCAGCTGACTGACTGACTGACGAAATGGTTTTTTTTTGTAGAAATAGTAAGTATACCTACTATATGAGATCCTATGCCTCTATTATGTACAGATATTATTCCAAATGAAAATGTTACCTGACTGTAGGAGTTCTCGTTGAGAGTGATATTGAGCTGGGAGTTATTATTTTGAGGCGACTCCAGGGACTCGTCATAGCGTCCGCCTGATCCTTTTGATGACTGGAGTAGCCGAAGGGGATCCTCCAGCCCAACTTTCTTACAAAACTGTGTCGTTTGTGGATTTTCCTGGAAATATCAAATATGTATGATAGAACTGTATGTACCTACACAAGTAGGTAGAAACTTATAAAAAAGGTACAGTTAACTTCAAACTGCAAAACCTTATATCAACTCAATTACAATCGCAATCCCTACAATCAACTACTTTTTATATGTGCACGAATGTTACACAACTCTTTTTTTCTGCTAACCTTTTTAAAATGGTAATATATCTAGTTTTCCGTCTTTTCAGAATATGTAACTTTCTTGTTTTGACATTTTTTAAAGTATTATTCGCTCGTATTGAATATTTTTGAAACCATTAATATCTTGTGTATACCTTCTGAGAATGTTAAATATGAACATTTTGAAAACGTTCATTTGTAGAATCAAGACTTTTTCAAAATATTCTTTCCATGGTTTACCATACAGTTCCGAATGGGGTAAACAGGCTCTACTTTTATTTTTACATTTAAAAGCAATTTTGTTTTAATAATTTTACTGCTCACAACATATTATGTAATAATAGTACGTACGAATACAATATGATGTGTTGTGTACTCTAAACTAATGCAAAATGGTCTTTTTTTATCTATGCAAAGGAAAATAAAATATAGCAGTATGTACCGTACAGATCAAATTCAAAATAATAAATACAGGTACATAATTATCCAGAATGCTACTACTTAGATAGAATACCTTGCATCAAGTTACTTGCATTGCATCTCTGAGCCCTCAGCTTCGGCGAAACTTGTGTAATGTACAATAATGTACCCTATTTCAACTCAACATACTATGGAGATAAATGTAGCAGCAGTAGCGCCTCTTATTATATTTGATCACCGTCATCCTGATCTGATCCCATCCAGCAATGTCATACTTTATTTTATACACACTTTCACTAAATTATGATTATCTCCACTATTATTGTTCCAAGTACCATCCAGTGTTATTATGTTCAAGTTCATTCTTACAAGACTAAGTCAAAGCCACAGCTCACAGCTTTTATTAATGTACATAATATAATGTATGGTGCTACCAACAATGAAGAAGGCATTAGGGGCTTTGCAAATATTGCGGCGTACATATAAGTAATTTCGGTGGGTTACGTTTTTTCAATAAGCGCAAAAAGTGACTTAAAGCTTTCCAAAAGTATGATACCTACAATGTACCAAATCTCATTAAAAAGGATGCAATTTTTCATTTGGAACGTATTAAAGTCACTCTGATGCGTACAAAATGCGTTTTTAATGCGGTCCAAATGAAAAAATACATCCTTTTTAATGAGATTTGGTACAGCGTATACGCAACTTTACAATTACGTTTTTACACGGGTTACGGGTAAAACTTGATGTGCATCAAAAAACGGCAAAACTTGTGAAACATTATATTTAGGCAAATCCAAAATAGGCTAACAAGGTAATAACAAGTGGAACCAGTTTTTGTATGACGTAATTATTGTAAGGCCCCATCGGGCTCATCTACTACTATGTATATGCATATTGTACATATATCCAGCATAAAAGTAAAAGCAGTACAGAACAGTAGATAGAGTGATCTCCTGCCACTACTGGTACTGGTGTCCTAGAGTGACTTATGTAATTTTTGTGTTTTAGTACTTACGATGGGGAATGCTCTCCCGGGCTGCTCTCCCTCCTCGTAAATGGGTGCTGTCCGACTGAAATTCTGTGGCACTTCAAAGTTACCCTGAAAAATTTCATTAATTTCCTCCAGCTCTGCTGCTGTGGGTGTGTAGTTGTGCCTGAAACACACACGCATTTCACTTTCACTTCCATGGCACTCTTCCATTCATCTACATATCGGTGGAACGCAATAGCAAATAATATGCTCCAAATAATTCCCTTGAGCCCAAGCTAAAAGCAGAACGGGAATGCTGGAAAGGGAGGCTCTAGTAACTAGAATACTGAAATACTGGAAAACTTGGTCGACTGGAGACGGAATGATAAAACAAAGGGATTTCATCGCCACCAAGTCATGTCATATCCAATGCGATGCAATGAAGAATGAAGGATGGTAATGAAGCATCCATTTAATACTACTCCCCGTGTATACATCTGTGAGTCTAACAGAATAAAAGAAAGAGAGCAAAGTGGACTGTAGACCTACCTGTGCAAATAAGTCTCATTGGGCATGTAACAAAGTGCATTTTTAGTCAACATTAACTCATTCGTCGACTTGAGAATCGCCAGCCATTCCGGGTCATAAGAGAGAACAGGGTCACTGTCGTTAGTAGGGAACTCAATTATCTGCAAGTGGATTTAAAAACATACAGCAGTCATTTAGTCAGTTTCACTCAGGGAATACATTCAAGTCAAATATGTTACCCATATTTCAAAATTGACAAAACATAATTTAGGTTATAGCCCACACAAAAATTCAAATCTTGCTAAAACCAGTAGGTACTTTAAACGTTACACAATATATCAAGCTAGGACGAGATATTTTGTTATACTTATAGCTGTGTATTTATATATTTGTGACAAAATGCAAAATATGATATCTCGAATCTTTTTAAAATGTTTTATGCTGGTTGGAAAGTAAATCGTGTAAAGTAAGTACCTAGGTATTATACATAGGTAAGTATGGAGCTACTGCTTGTAATTTTTCAACGACATAAATACAAAATTTTCAATACAAATATTGAGTCAGTAACAGTGGATTCTTCTGGCTCTTGCAGTCTACAGTTTGAGAAAATTGCAATCATCTACAATAAGAGTAACCTGCAAGAATCTCTAATACACTCATCTGCAACCTTTGACCTAAACTGAAAATATTTTATAGAAATGAAAATGAAATGATCACACGGACGATACTAGAGAAATGTAATAAAGCTTTCCAATTTCTCGAGGAACTATTAATTTCCTTTAGCTTTTAGGGTCAAAAGACCGGGGAAATAAAATATTGGAAGTGCCTACATATATGTATAAGGAAATACCTGTAAAAATGGTCGTTGAGGTAAAACTTTATCCAAAGCTAAGAAATAAGTTGATTTGTCTGGAGTCACTGGGGAGGCTGCATTTGGAGCAGCAACACCTTCAACATCTGGTGGATTCCCTGGAGGTTCAGGTGATGTCGTGACACTAGTCTCTGCTTTTAGTTGGGACTCACTTTCTGTTTTAGGCGAAGTAGCAACAGTTGGATTAGGCTCTGAACTTGCTGCAGCTAAACTTGTACTCTGCAAAAAACAACAATGTTAATTTTAAAATATTGCATTCATCCAAAGTACTCCGACACTGAACAAAACATTCTAGCGTTTTCAGATGAAGTCGTGCTCGTAAATCTTGATGGACTAAATAGTGAGCCCATAAAGCTAAATAGTTCCCAACAAGACCAACCGTATATTATGATTAGATTACCTACTCTTTATTGGGACTGTATACCGTAATGATCTAACCAGAAACAATTTACTTGTGGGGAAGGACACCTACGAGCAAGTTATGTAGTTTCGAAAAATGTTTATTTTATTTACACTATTTACTGAAGTGTAGGTGCTTTCGAAAAATACGTTTTGAAATAATTTGTCTATTTTGAAAACAAAAGTACTAAAAACGAAAAATCGTAATTTTCTCGCTTGACCCCAGGACCAGGACACGCTACTGGAATATGTTCTTGGAAACAAAATAAATATCATCATACCTACATAGAAAGGAGGGGAAGCACTTTGGATGGAAGGCATTTATTTTTATGGACATTGTTTTATTGCAAAATAATTTTTAACCTGATTTGGATTGTCACTATCACCGCCACTTGGACTAGGATGGATGACCACAGCTGGGAATTTAACGTGAAGATGAGCCGAGAACCAATGCCGAGGCTGAAGTTTAGTTAACAACTCAAATAACGGTCGACTTCCCAACTCATTCTTTTGAATCTCATCCCTGTAATGAGAAATAAGACTTTAATAATACAATTTTAATATCAAGACACAATTTGATAAGACTTGCTTTCATAAGACAATTTACTATGAACTTTCATTAAAAATCAGTCTTATTACCAAAACACTGCCTCATAAATTGTTAAATAATTATTTATGCCATTAAATCCCCTTTTAAATTTTAGCAAAATACAACTAACAATGTATATATGAATATTTGAATATTCAACTAAGAGTAAATATCTGTAAGATCAATAAGTCTAACTGTGACCGTCAGCTCTAAATGTGGTCACTCCTTCGTTTTCCCAGTGTCAAAGTCAAAAGGTCAATCAAAATCGAACACAATGATTATTGACAGTCGTGAGGGCGAATGTTCGATAAGATCGGTTTTGACTGACCTTGGACACTGGATAAACCAGGGGACAATTACACTTAGGGCAGCAGCCACAGATAGGCACAGCGATCCTGTAACTGTACAGAGTATTTAGCATTTTGTAAACTTAGCAAATATATATCTTCTGATGATGTTTGATAATGCAGACATCACATAATTGCAATTCTACTGTCGCAATAACTGACGATGACGAAATATGAGAGGAGCGACACGAGGATTATAATAAACAATAAAGCATACCTGAAGAAAGGCTTGAGACGAAGCAACCTGTTCGTATTTCCATGCTCATGAATGCCTTTAGGCCAATCGTGTGACAACATAATGTCAACAGGACTTGTAATCTGAAATTTAATCATCAAATCTTTAAACAACAGCATCTTGTGTCAGCCCTATCATTTACATTTTTAAACTCGCTCTATACACTGTAGAACTTATGTCCTGTCCATATATTTCGTGTCGTCTCATCTTAATAACGAAGTCTAAAATTAAACCTTAAGGTAGGCACCATTCACTCTACCATCAAATAGGAGAATCAAAAACTTTTGAAGTGTAACTTTTTATTAAGGATGCAAACTGTAATGTTGCTTTCTCTGTTGACTAAATTCATTGCAAAAATTGCGCAAATTAATATGCAAAATTTAAACACTGACATCGTAAGATCTAGTTTCATACCATTTTGTAGAAATTGTAATAAAGACAGGAACAAACAATAAAAGGTAGCGATGTACACAGAATCAGAGACACCATTCCGAATTATTGCGAACCCGATATTAAATTTCAAAAAAGCATTTTAAAACAAAATACGGGTTTTGTATACGATTACGACAACCAATACAACGAACCCTATCTAACTATATAAAACATAACAATACGATAAAAAGTATTCATATAAAAATTATTTCATAGTTCCTAATTCAATACGAAAAACTTCAATGTCAACTTCTTGTTTTTCAATCAAACAAATTCTCAGTGAAACTTAAATCTGAAGATCGAACGTTTCAATCGAAATCTAAAATCTACTGCGACTATAGTAAATTAGTGCCTAATTATCATAATTCATATAGTTATCATTTATAGACAAACAAATTAGGTGCACTTGACGTACTTGTTTCAAACGAAATATGTCTAAATTCCGGTAGTGATAAACACTTCGCATCGTGCTGTTGTCATAAGGTGGAGCTTCGTATCGACCTTTTAAATAATCATGACCCTGGAAATAAGCATAAAATAAATTCAATAAATTAGACTAGACAAAACAAATTATAAATCAATGAGCCAAAGCATTTTTGAAATCAATGAATGGTGAATGTCAGTTAGTGTAAGTACCTTGTATATTCCAGACACCCCAGCAATTCGTAGAGATCCAAATTTGAGCATAGTAGCATTACCACAAAAGTAAATGTTCGGAGCAACCCAACCCCCGTAAGGTAGTTCTTGGAGGAAATTGGATGCTTCGTGATTGCCCCCGATGAAAAGTGTTGGGATCGGTGCTTTCTTTTCACCAGAATAATATCTATGAAGAAACAATAAGTCAATAAACAATCCCAATATTATTGAATGTTGAAAGAGATTTACAACTTTGACAAAAATTAACCTTAAATAATACTGACAAAACTAAATCGAATCGGCAAACTCGATATAAGGAACATTACCTGTAAAAATCATGCATTGCTTGATACTTGATCGGACATGCCATGCATCGCAAATCCGTCATATTTCGAACACTTTGAAAGTCTCCGCAGCATAATACTAATTTCACTTGTAAACCTCGTTTCTTCTCAATATCTGCAATAACTTCATAAATTTTATCCACCTCCCCATGACTGCAACCCACGATGGCCACATGCATTTTGACCAAATTATTTGTACGATTTTTAACTTGATAATTAATCTCGTCCGTGCCTCTAACCCCTTAGTCTATTATTGAAATTAGGCTTCACTCTTTCACAATAAAAATGAGAGATTTTGGGCCAGTTATTACAACTTTGAACTTAACAACTTCTTTGCACTATAAATACTTTCCGTGTACTCAGTAGACAGTTAGACAGCTATGTATAGGTTAGAACCTTAGAACTTCAACTATGCAAAAATGCAAATATTGCAAATAGAGACTAGATTAATTTGAAATTGCATGAAAAAACTAGATATTAAATTATTATATTATTTTTTAATGGAAGCTTGATAAATGATGTTTGTAAAAACTAATTCTATTGAACAAAAAATGACCAAAAAGTCTACTGACTGAACCATGGACACTGGGACACTGGACACTTGTGACTTGTGCACATTTTGTCATTCCGCTCAAAGCTTGTGCAATGAATTTCCCTCCGTTGCCAGCAAAAAAGACCTCTTCTAGTGCGCGCAACTTAGCAAGATTGTCGAGTGTCGAGGAAAGCAATTTAAAATTCCTTAATTTCTCACAATTATTTTTAACCTTTTCGAAACGGTAATATACCCAGTTTTATATCTTTTTGAAAACGCTAATTTCTAATTTAGACCTTTTTTGAAAAAACCTAGTTACTAGTTGTGAGTGTTTTTAAAAATGTTGATTTCTGGTTTTAACCTTTTTTGAAAGTGTTAAACACTACCTAGTTTTTATCTTTTTTGAAAGTGCCAGTGCTAATTTTTAGTTTTGGCCTTTTTTGAAAGTGCTAGTTACTCGTTGTGAATGTTTTTTAAAATGTTGATTTCTGGTTTTGACGTTTTTGAAAAAGTTAATTTTTTAAATAAACACTTTTCTAAAGCATTCTCTCCATGGTTTCCCAGTTCCGAATAGGTTAAGTAGCAACTAAACTACTCAAGTGCACTAAACATTTGTGTTAATAGTGACAATTCCTACCAATTTTTACTTATAGGTACTTCTTTGAATTTTTTAAAATTATTTTACATGAAACATTACATGATTTGGAAGTAATTATCTTAGGTGTAATTTATTGTGAAAGTATTTTGTAACGGTGCACAATGAAATTAAGCTTTAGTGTATTAATTATTGTTTTGCTACTCACTTATTCCTATTAGCTTTCAGCCCATGAAGTTTTTTAATTTTCGTTTATCCACAAAAAACTGAGAACCTACTTGAATGGGACTGGAATGTATGCTTTAGCTTATGGCCAAGTTTAATTAAAAACACAGTCGTAGTACTTAACTTCCCAAATGATATTTCGAGACGAGACTATGAATTTATCAAAAAGAAATGCCATTAGTTGTACAAAAGAATTTATTAAAACTCAAAAGTCGCTATATTACGAAACTTGAAATCTTTTTATTCATTTTCATTTTAACTTTTAGCACTCACGACACGCTCCAAAATTAAAAAGTAAAACTGCAACAATTACAATACGTCAGCTCAAACTTCTGATACATATATATTGTATGTACCGAGGTATACAATCTTCTGATTACGTTACTTCAATCAATTGGAATACCACTGGATTAATTAATTACGGAGGTAACGAACACGATAAAATAATTGTTCACAGTATATATAATATGAAGCTTTTAACAACATAAATTATTAAACCCGACTTCTCTTTTTATCCTATTTCGTGTGTGGTCACTCACACGTAACAAACAATTATTTAAATCATGTGCTGTCAGTTGTCACCTTGTAGATAAATACATCAGAACCAGAAAAGTAAAATTAAAGATTGAAGTTCGAAGTATGAACATGGATAATAATATATTCAAATTTTTGCTGGATATAATAATCATTGCGTAGTAATCCGTGGGTGTATGAAAATTAATGTGATCTTAAGAGTCAATTTTAGTTTCTTGAAGCGCTTCCCCAATAAAAAGTTTTGCCAGGGCTTGTGAGCAAAATGAGTTAATTTGCTGACATGACATTTCAATTTGACCTGAAGCCAACATAGGCGGAAGTCTGGATGGCGGAGGGATGGGTCGGAAAATCTTATTCAAATCTTCTTCTGGCATAGCTGTTTCCCCTTTAGCTTGACGAGCAGCATTCTCCAGGTTCTAGGACAAAAAAATTTCAAACAATTAGCAATATGCGACACATGTACACACTTTACAAAACAGACTATTAGATCCTTTGTTTTTACTCTCATTGCATTTAAATACATTTAATAAAGGTCTGAGACCGAAATTGATATCATCAAATGATCTACCAACGCTTTGCAATTACTGGCCCATATTATTATATCCGAAGTGGGGATAATAGGAACAGATCGCTTAGCGGGTTCAATCTATAGTCGAATTGCTCAAGGCAATTCATTGTTTTCGCTCCTAACCTGGCTCCAGCGGGTTTTTCCCATCATCGACCAATTCACAGTATTAATGTACTTACGCTCATTATTAACTGCGATTAGCTAGATGGAATTAGACCTCGATTCCACTTGCAGGTTCAGCAATTGTTATCAATGATTAGCATGTGAAATTCACACTAATGATCGTTTTTAACGATGGTCAGTGAGAATATCACACCCTTTGTAAGTGAAATCAAGGCCTTAGCTACCGCACAGCCAATATTCAGATAATGCACCTAGAACAACGACTGAACTTTAAACACAAGTTTTCTAGTATTAAAACCCTAAAACAATGTCTCAGTTATCCAATTAGGAAAATTACCTTTTGATGAACATATTTAGCCTTCTCCTGCTGTTGCTTAATGACTTGCATCTGCCACTTGTTCAACTTATATGACTCCTGATGAACTTCGTCCACTTTTTCCAATAAGAACTTCAAATGGTTTTCCATTACGGATCTGAAAAACGATGACATGTTTTACATTATTAATTCGCCAATTAAGAGCAAAACATCTACATGCGGTTGATAAACTTAAAACCTCCTACAATCATCGTCCTTGCGTACCCTGTAAATACTATATTACATCAAATAAATCTTACGTTGTTCCCAAATCCAAGAACTGAGTTCCCTTATCAGCTGGCTTCATTTCCACAAGCTGACAGCACAGGGCGTTGGCCAATGGAGAGTTGCGAATGATGACCGGTACTTCATGGAACAATTTATCATAGCTCAAATGCAGTGATTTCACCAATTCAGGTGTAATCGCATTTTCATTCTCTTGTAACAGCTTCAGTGCTTGCGGTGTGAGACGGTAAGCCTTGATTGAAAGGAAACCTCTTTCCGTTTTTTGTGGATCTGTCGACAAAACAAAATTCAGTTTCAGCATACTACGATTCAGATGACAGATTTCCATACCTTCTGACATTATTTCCTAACATTATATTTAATTACCGTAAACAACGACGATAGACTCTTCGATGGAATCCTGGTATCCCTGCTGAGCCAAGACGAATTCAGTAGTTACAAATGAACCCAAATCACAACTTTGGTACCAGCCCACATGTAAATAGTCTTGATTAATCTTCTTCATGTGTAACATCATGTTGGTTGTGTATTCTAGCAAAGGTTAACATAATAAGTATTAGTTAATTTCCCATCCCAACGCTTCCTGGTATGTAATTGTCGCCATACTCACATTCAACATTGACAACACCGATTTTGACTTTAGCCCAACTGACATCTGAATACACTATGTAATTAACTGCTAGCAAAAACTGATTCAACTACATAATTCAATAATTACCTTCATCAACAGGCTCGTCTATATTCTTGGCCACAGGGAACGCAAATGTGTTCGTAATTTCTAGACGATTATCTATGACCAAACCCAAAAGCCCACCTCTTGGGGTATCAATGTTGGACCTTTCTTCATGACAGTGCTTGATGATTTTCAGAATTGCCTGAAAGGTATAACAGAAAAGAATCTTAACTTAGATTTCCAAAAACAACAACCAACCAAAAACTAACACCAAATACAACTCCTCCACTCTACTCACAAGTTACAACCCACAACTCATTCAATACTAAAGCAAATTCTAATAAAATCAAAACCGTCAACCACAGACACTCATTAAATAATGATAATTACACGTGGTAAATAGACAGTAAAAATCAATGACAAAATACGAACATCCAGAGTGATACTGACAAGTCAGCAACCAGCAAGTGTTAACGTTGAACGTGACGTCAAGTGACAAGCAATTACACATTTAGTTTTTCAGCATATAATCCAGCACATAGATAGGAAACCCATTTTTAAACTGGAGAAATAGGGCTTAAGCCGTTTTCAAAGTATACTGCATAATCAATGATCAATACCCGATTCACACAATTTCGAATAATTAAGTTGTAAGTTACGTCAAATGTTCTACGGTCACCGGTTTACTAAACGAATGTAAAATAATTCATAATAATTACCAGTCCATCCATCTGAACGTAGTCGTAAGGGCAGTTAAACTCATTAGTTCTTCTTGACGCACGGTGTGCCATGTTGACGGTAGTTTTTGCTTTTTATTTTCTCAGGATCCGGACCTGAAAAGGAAATGAAGGGTCAATGGTCAATGGTTACACTACAACCATAAGTACAAATTACTGCACTTTATTTCAATCTTTAATTACCGTCAACACAAATACCAAATACTGAACTATCTCTACTCTCCACTTAAAAGATAACAAAAAAATCTACTTAATTAAGATAAAAGATTGTAAATAAGAATTTAGACTCACTGAAACTTTTTAATTGGAAATTATCCTGTCAGCAGAAGCAGAATGCAGATGGATTCTTGAGCGTTGAAGATATTCACGAATTCGATGGAGAGGATTTGAGATTGAGATTGAGGCGAGAGCGAGTGGAGTGACAAGTCGAGCTTTTTTCAGCCGGCAGCTTTTTTTTTCTCCTGCCGTCGTTCGTTCGGAGACGAAAGACTGGGAACACGCCGCGATGGCTGCAATTGGAAGAAATTGAAAGGAAAATCCGAGAGAGGCCGGGAGGCTGACTTGGTCAATTGTGGGGGATTGGCCGCCACTTTCACGTTTTCTCTGCCAGAGGGAACGAGAATGAGTTGCCGAGTGGCAGCGGCGGGCAATTGGCGGGAACTCGCCGCAGTCTGCTGCTCGTCTCGTTTTATAATTTTCACTATCTTTTCATACTTGACACTTTTGGATTTGCAAACAAAGGTTGCTCTAGGAAATGCCGTCCCCCCATCCGTGGTTGAGAGTTCGGTTTTTTTAAAGGAAGCAGTTTAGTTTTTTGTTTTACGAAATCTTATCTAATCTGACTTGAATCACACATTTTGTGTGGAAAGGAAGTAATAATTATTATTAAGCACTTTGATTGAAATAAACTTTTTATTTTTCGCAAGCTCCAAATAGTTAATGTGAATGTGAATTAACAAAAATGCAAATCTTCGTTCGTCAAGTCACGTAAGTATAGTTCGACTCCTTTTTAATTTTGTTTTTTTATTTCATATTTATCTTTGAATGTTCAACAGTAAACGTTGTAGTATTGCTTTTGATTGCTACAGAATCATGTTTCGTAGTAAGTTGTCATTATTCATTATTATTTGTTATTTGTTTAGTATAGGTAAGTACTTATGTCAAAAACACTACAATTACAAATAGTGAAATTAGTAATTAGGTTCAGGACTCAGGTGCAAAACATTTTAATGTCTACTTTAAATTATTACTCCTGTCGCAAAAGATGTATAAATAAAACAATGCATATATTATGATGGTGAATGTCAAATGGCATGACACATTGAATTTATTTAGGTATTCGTTCGTGTCACCTGTAGCTTCATTCATCATTACTCAGTTCAGTATAATTATACTGCTATTTGATTTTTGGTCGATGATTTTTATTTTAGTTATCAGATAATAATTTATGCAATTTGCAATAGTTGGTCTTATGACAGATCACATGTAATGTGTAATGCAACAGTACTACATTAGGCGTTCGAATAAACAATAAATTATTGTTGACGAGTAGGGGCCAGCAGCTGGTTTTTATTTGACATTTTGATAGTAAAGTTATTTAGTCGTCAGAATTGATAATAGCAATGCATACTTAGTGTGTGTGTGTGTGATGACTAATGAGTGATTTTTGTGTGTTTTAGGGGTGCAGATGGCATCAAGGAATGGGCCTTAATTGAATTGCAAGGGGAATTGGAAAATCGGAGCATGGAAGGTCATTCTGGAAAATTTGTTGGGGATTTACACTATACTACTGATGTGAGTTGGAATTTAGATAAATTTAAAAGTATCTACTGTATTACCGATAGCATTCTTTCAATTCGTAAGGAAATTGGCTTCAATAACTTCAATTTCAATTACGATGCAGATAGTAATGTAGGTACAATACTACACTTGATATTAAGATATGCCATTAAAGTTAGGTCACGTGTGAGTTTTTATACCCACATTTACTGCTGCATACTGTATGTGAAGGATGACATTGAATTCAGTATAGTGATTTTACTATAATGTATAATATGCATATAACCAACCAAAATTGTCAACAAGCGGGATTTTAGTAACTCAATTTTATTAATTTTACTATTGACGTCTTATCAGGGAACTCCCATCCTTATAATTGGACATCACATTCTTCACGGCAAAGAACAAAAGTTAGAGAAATCGTTTGCAGTCCTGGACAAAAAGTCCGAACCCGATGAAAAAGGTCAAGGTCGTACAGAATATGTGATTCGCGCCATAATCAAGAAGAAAATATCTTTTCGGGAGAGACCTAAGCCTATCGTATCCACTGCATTTCGAAAAATTTAATGTAAGATATTTTTAACTTAATTTTAATTGATGTACAATGTTTGCTGCCTCGAAATAGGTTTAGTTAAGTATGTATAATATAAAGCATTTACTGTTATGCGAGAATTGATGTAAGTACGCACATGTTTGCAGAGATATTTAAGTATCTACCTACCCTCAACTTTTATTTTGTATAATAAACCGATGTGTGAATGAGAAACAAGCGGAGGCGCAAAGTGCCTAAATAAAAAAATATACAGTGGAGCCGAGTGGACTAATTTATGGCATATTTAATCTGCTAATAAATACATTCCCTGATGTCCCTGAAGGAATTGCATTATGTTATTCAGTATCTGCATCTGTACTCATCTCCCACTGGAATACTCATATTTTATGAATTATTCAGATTTCAAACAAACACATTGCAAAAATGATACTGTACTGAAGTAATTTCATGACATAACATAATAGTCGTAATTATGTACAATGCATTTTTTGTCTGTACTCTCATAACATATTTTAGTTATACTAACACAACTGAAGTTACTACGAGAGCATTATTCGTTTTTGATGCCTCTTGAACTCTCGTCCTACAAATGATTAACAAGCTAATTTGGGCACATAGTGCTCCTCAAAAATGTGTCACAATACCTCATTCATGTTTACCAGA
>JAQFZC010005144.1:0-14709 GCA_034695205.1 Dicyrtoma fusca | reverse complement strand
GAAGCCCCTTGTTTTTTTTATAAATAATAATTATCACAACCGTGCTTGCACAGACCGTCTGAATCTTTCAATATGAATCATGCGTGGTAGAATATAATAAAAATATTATGGAGACAAATGTTTAATACAGGGCAATTACTTCTTAACAGGAATGTCTCTCTCTCTTTCTATGGGCAAATAGTTAGCAGCGGACATTTATTGTGAAATACTTTCCTTTAAAAAATATAGTATCTTCCGGCTCATTAGTTCCGCTGTTGTAAGTCGGAAAGTATCTAAAGAATAGAAGCAAGCTTTATCAGTTGAAGGCTACTGGAATACAGTACAATACTAATAATTATATTTAACAATAACAACAGTTTCAAATGATAAAATTCCCGTGGACAGCCCTTCTATACTTAAAAGTAAGTCTCTTCCATTTGCCCTATGCCAGAGCAACAAGGAAAGGCCTTTACTGTAAAATTAAGTATAATATCTGCGTAGTAGTACGTACAAACCAATAATTATACAACATATTCTATTTAACTCTAAACAGGAATAACTAATTGTATAGCTACACAGTCTAGCTGAACACACCCAACTTTAGTAAATATAACTTTTACAATTAATTGCAGTCGACAGTTCATACCTACTTTAGGCATATTTTTTCCTGCTTTTGTCAAGCTATGTAACTGATGATACGAGCGAGCAAATATGAAAATAATTGTTTGTTTATATGTATGTACATTATGTCCTTACTCTCCTTTTAGAAAGAGTCACGTCACATTTGGAACAACATTCCAACTTGTCATCAAATTCGTGAGCAAGTGTCTCAATTGTGAAGCAGAGTGCAAAAACGTTTTACTTTAATCAGATAATTACCGCCTGTCTAATCTCTGGTGTACTATCCTCCTTTCTGCTCAGTAAACCCGTAAATAAATAACTGACAAGATGGTAAATTAAGTAAACGGATCTGAACGTTTACGAAATCTATGAGACCTCACACTTGGATGGCAATATAATATACTTACCCATATTATACAATTAAGAGTGTAGAAGCCTTGTCAAATTTTTATCATTCAAATTATTATTATCAATTCCTTGTTATGTAGAAGTTTCAAGTAGGAATTTGAAATGGTGAATTAATTTCCGAATTTCGGTTTTTATCTACTTGACCAGACCTGAAGTTTAAAAGTAACTTTAACTTTCTGTCAAAATAGTTTATGTAATGTGCAAGTATGTGCAGGTACTTAAATTTTGTATCAAATTATTGGCGCTATATAGTATTGTACTTTAATCATGGCGATGGCATAGCTTATCTCAGAGATAGGAAATATTGTACAAATTAAATGTAAATGTAATTATTGACAATTACAGGAAATATCGTCCTCTTTGTTTAAAAATTCTTTACGCTGGACACTGGATATGGAATGGCACGTTTAAAGAAAATGTTTAAAATTAACATTCAAACGCCGGAAAAGCTGCTGGTGACCCTGAAATTAATTAAACGGCTAATGCTCTTATCAGGATGGATGCGGGTTTGTTTTAAGCACTCGTCACTATATCACATTTAAGTATCAGAAGCCAAGATAAAAGAAGGAATGGAAGTCCAGAAGAATCGAATCATTTGTAAGTCATATCTATGTATTGCTGAAGATACTAAAAGGAAGCAAGCGCTGCCCACCACCGAGAATTATCAAACTCAAAGTGCACCCTCCGCACCACTCTATCCACCTCTGATTCCACCGAAAGAAAACCGGGACGGGAGTTCCTACGATGATCGGACGCCGATTCTACAGAAGAAAATTATTCCTACCAAAACGAGTTGGTTGGGAATCGTCCTTGCTTTCATCTCTGGAGTTTTCTTCACATTGTGCTCTGGGACAGTCAAATACTTGGATCGTGTGGATCCCATGGAACTACTTACCATTAGATCCTTATTTCAGATAGCAGTAACTTCACCCATCGCTTTATGTAGAAGTGAAAACATTTGCGGACCGGAAGGCTCTCGACTGCTACTCTTAGCTCAAGGGATTATCGGTGGAACAACCTTAGTGTTACTTTTTTACTCTTTCCGCTTGTTGCCGTTAGGCGATGCTGCCACAATCATTTTTAGTTCCCCAGTGTTAGTGATGGTCATGTCTCGTCTGTGGCTTCGTGAGCCCTGCGGATTATACCGTACTCTGCTTGTGTTTCTGTTGGTTGGCGGGGTGGTGCTCATCACGAAGCCTCCGTTCATTTACCCCGTAACAGAGGACAGCAAGACGGAGCCGTACAATATGGTGGGCTACATCACGGCTCTCAGTGCAACTCTTTTTACTGCCATGAACATCGTCGTGATGAGGAAGTGCAATAATGTTCATTTCTCGGTCCTGGTCTTCCAATTTTCCTTGTGGTCACTAGTCATCAGCTCTGCCATTCTATTTGCCATGGGAGAGATAACTGTTCCTTCTGACTCCGTTCACGACTGGTTTTTGATTTTACTTGTGGGTGTCTTTGGACTCTCTGGACAAATTCTCGTGGCCGTGGCGTTGACTCATGAAAGCGCCGGACGTGTGGCTGTGACCCGGTCCCTTGATATTGTCCTAGCCTATGTTTTACAGGTGATCATCTTTGGGGAAGTTCCGAGCTGGAGTTCAATTGCAGGTGCATTTATGGTGATGGTCTGTGTGATTGGGATGGGAGTGGAAGACATTGTTCATCGACTCTTCACTTCCTCGTCGTAGTTTTCATTCTATGAGTCTTGACATCATATTGACTCCATTAATTAAGTCGTCCGATTCAAGTTTTTATAAATCGAAAATCATTAGCTTTGGAAATACTTTCATAAAATAAACCTTTCTTATATTGCTGTTTGTTTGTATTTGTATGTTAACCTAAACATATTCTTATTCGATTTCTGTCAATTTAGATGTGAATTAGCGTTAGTAATTCAAAAGTTAATTATTCTCATGTCGGTTGTTATATCTTAATTATTATAACAATTTTTGTGTTTGTTTTATTCGTTTCTTCATTTTAATGAATAACTTTCGTTTTCTTTTTTTATTTTATACATTTATTTTGTGTTCACCTTCGCCAGCCGGCAGCCGACCAATATCAAAATATCCCAACGCATCGAGATTTTGAGAAATTATTATTATTGTGTTTATTTTAAAAAAAGTGTTAAAATAATTATTGCATCCCAGAAGTAAAAATAAAAGTATAAGGGAAGTAAACGAAAAGTGCGTTGTAAACAATGAACAGTGAGCAAATAGATGTTTACAAAGAAAATGATAAAGCTAAAGCAACTTACCATATCTTCATATTATCATGATTCCCAGTCAAAACGACGAAAGGTCAAACGACGAAAACAAAAATATAATTGTGTCAATACGACGAAACGTTTTAATCAAGCGGACCAAACGACGAATCGATGTGGTTAATTAGACGAAACCAAAAATTTAATACAAATACATAAAGAAACAAATACTTACACAATGATTGGTGCATAATTAGGCAACATTGTATGCAGCTTGTCTAATGAACTTAGTAAATGAACTTTTCTAAGATTTAGAAATAGACTTTTTTGAGTTAATTTCCGTAACAAATCTGTATCTTCTTCTCAAAAAACCATTTTTGAACATCTATCTGGGCGAGGGTGTTTTCAGTCCTTTTTTGTTTCCAATAATTCCATATAATTTCTAGCAGCACTCTCCAGATTTGATTGAAATCTATTTGCTGGTAGTACATTGACTGGCCTCAATTCAAAATCTACTATAATGTACTCCGGGCTAGAACCAACTCAGTAACAGCTTTAGTAGTTTAAAAAAGTATGTTGTAAGTTTGCTTCCGTTTGTCAGGCAGAATAGCATAGAGATAGACCAATTGCATAGTTTCCTGCGTGCATTCCACAAAACAGGACTGAAAACACCCTCACTTTTACTGTAAGACCTTGATTTCACGTGCAAGTTTATCCATGGTTAACTTTAATTATAGTTAAGTTATCGTTGATTAGCGTGTGAAATCCGCACTAACCATGGGTAAAAACGATGGTTAGTGCGGATTTCACAGGCTAATCATGGATAAACTAACTGTAGTTAAAGTTAACCATGGATAAACCTGCACGTGAAACCAAGGTCTAACTGTTATCTACTCATTGAAGTCCCCGATTAGAATAAACTAATGTTAAAATGTGCGACTATCGTCCTCAGGACATGCATGATAAAATAAGGGAAATAATAAGTGCGTACTCTAACTTTAAACGTTTATTTAAACGCCTACGAAAATGAATTATGCTAATCTTGCGATCACACCTTTCTCCAATATGAAATAATCAATTGTAGACAAAATTAATTAACCAGTTTATTGAGGGAGCGCGATTGCAACCATGTATACAATTCAATCATAAGTATAAAAAAAAGAAACGTTTATTATTCAATTAGTTTATTATAAAACAAATTATGATAATTGAAATAGTTAAGAGCGAACTAAAAGAAAAGAGACTTAATGTTGTATAAGTCTGAAAATAAAATAGTAAGTACATCTATCCGTTAAATAAGATGATACCGATTTCCTCAACTACAGTAATTTGAATTAAAATCGATTAGGAAAATGTAATAGGTATATGAATACTTGATAGCATTCATGTAGATACAATAAAAAAAATTATAAACAAATATACTAAATCGAGTAGGAAAATGTAATATATGAATACTTGATTCAATTCATCTAGATAGAATAATAGATATAATTGAAGGTATTCCATTGAGTACGAAAATGTAATATAGGACTACTCAACAGAAATCAACTAGATAGAATCATAATTTTAATCAAATGTTTTAAACATATGCATTATAATGATTAAACAAAGACAAATATTTTTTGCTATTCCAAAATATCTATTTCAATCAAATCTACTTGACAACCACTTATTGACCTACCTCCATCATAATGAATCAATGATTTTCCGAACCGATTGTTGTATACTACGGTGAATGTGATATCTACTACTCAGAATTAAGACAGAAACCACTATAAATAGAAACAAACTTATGCATAAACGAATTATACATACCTGAACGAATACTAAGACTAGTCTAAACAAGTCAGGCCTGCCATATTCATAAGTAAGTACACAGGAATTAAAAATGAGTTACTTTAACATCAATTCCTATTGCAACAACATATATATTGCGCTAAGACTATACGTACGTATTTTGACTTATAGAAAAACAAACGTTTGACGACTCGTCCCTAATGAATATTAAGTGAAAATAATGAACGGAGAACTAATTCAACGAACAATAATCTGAAACGAAATGTTTTATCAGACTACGACAAACATTGACTGACGAATAAAGTATGCGAAAAGGGTTAACGAACACAAAGTGGCTACCAAGAAGGCCTCAAATTCCGCTCCTGAATCTATTAAATGCCCCTTAGAGCCCTCCGAAGGTGAAAGTAGAGTTGTTGCTCTATCCCTATGGTACGAAGACGTTGCTTCTAATCCCATTTCTGCCTTCGAATGCATGGCGAAGGAAGTCATCGAATCTAATCGTTATCAGTTTTTCGGTTCTATGGTACGCAATGGCATTTCACCCACAGACCAAATTTTCCACCGCATCACTAATAATTATTTTGGCACCAAAAACGTCACTAGCATTGAATATTACTGGTTGATTAGCCTAAAAGATAGTGTTATAAATTACTACTACATCGCGTTGACAGTTGCTATCAATAATAAGGATAATACTATCCAAACTACGTCCAAACTAACCACGCAGTGTCACTATTATAGTGGACGCTGTGAGACTGAACTTGGTCAGTTAATATTCAATACTAAGGAAGTCAAACATTGTAAACTCAAAGAATACGCAGAAACTTGATGTTTCTACTAACTGGGACTAAACTATCTTGTCCGGAACAAGAAGTGGGTATCAGCAAGTTTACTACGTCTACACTATGTAGCATTACCATCGGTTCTTCTGCACAAGGTTTTAACAATAGTTTAACAAGCAAATAACTGAACATCCTATTTGAAACAATTTTGAATAGGATTTAAAGTTTCATACTTAAATACAATCTAGCGCATTACCACACATTATGTTAGGCTGTACCCTCTCTCAACGGCCAATGTAGCGTCGGTCAAGAAGCATAGGAGCCTGCATAGGAAATCTTAGTGACCGTGTCCCCTTAATGTCGATTTGTTTAGTGAGCCCAACTCAATAATATCATATCCATGTCCTTGTAAAACTTGTAAACATTATGTTTACACATTTTCTTAGATGCGTAATTAGCAGTTTTAGCTGGTTTGAAAATAGCACTGACTTTTTAGTATGTATGTAGGAAAAACGAATATGTAGCAGTTGTACAACTTTGAAAAGTTTAAACATCAAAACCTCATTTAACACCTGTTAATATTAATTTGACTGTTTTAAAAAGTGTAAATTGTAGTTTTACTTAAACAAGGTATCTGCAGTGATAGCGAAAGTGTATAGTATAGTATTTGTTCCTTTTTTAAAGACAGGTCAAAATTTTTTGTAAGAATGTAAGCCAAAATGACACTAAGGGGAAGCTGGATTTGCCTCACAATGTTTTTAACGGGGGACTGGACTAACCTCACATTGCTTCTCACCGACTTTATAGTATAAAAGAGTACTTAAAATTAAAAAAGGCAATAGTTTGCTACAGGCAGTAATATGTGATTCCTATAGTTACAGAAAGTTACATACTACAGTAACAGATGAAACACTAATCTGATTTCTTCTTCGTATAGCTGGGAAGTTGTTCATGTTTTCGATGATGAGGTAAGCTGGAAAATACTTAATTCCAAAAAGCAAGAATTATTTTCGATTGTGAAACTTTGAAGTGAATAATGCGGCTGTTGAAAAAGACTTCTGTGCTGATTGCCCCTAAAAGTGGTTGAAATATATCAAAATTAATATTTTAAACGAACAAGGGTAAACTTCAGTAGCATTGTAAGTATATGTGAGGTATTCTAAATTAGCTCCCCAAAAATCAACGTTTTAGTAGAGTCATAAAAACTGTAAGACTCTTTTATAAAAGCGTAACAACTCTATTTGCACCTCCTCGTTGCTGACTTATTAAGACGTGCATTGTTATCGTTAGGATTACTGTTTTGAACTGCTCACTCATTCTTTGTATCGTATACATTGCGTATATACCCGTTGACAATTTACAAAATATCAAATCAGTTACAAACTACAAATGAGTAGAAAAAGTATTGTAGCGAAGATCCAACGTCCCCATAATGTCATTTTTGACGTTTGTCCTAACAGACAAAAATATAACAAATACTAAATACAATTGTAAATGCGAGTACAACTGCTATTTACATTTCCAAGTACAATCATTAATCAAAGTGGTCTTTGAAAATAGTAAATGCGGTATTTATACTTCAACTTTAAACAAACAGACTGGTAAACAGTTGATTGATGGGAATTGTGTCCAAATTACATTAGGAAGATATTGGACTTGTGACATATTGCTTCTTCACCCACGACAGCTTCCATTTTTAACCAATTTTACAGTCATATTGTATAAATAAAGGATGCAAATGTAATGCAAAACTGACTGCTCCATTTTGTAGATCATAAAAATTCGCGGCAAATTAAATCCGCTAAAGTAGGGAATTATTACTGCATTGATTGGTGCCTAAAATTTTCCCTAGTCTAGTCAAGTCTAGTCACATCCAAAATCAAAGGCCGGTAGTCTAGTCTAGTCAAGTCACACTGTTTTCGAGGCCTGCCTAGTCTAGTCGTCTAGTCTAGTCAACACGAAATCTACTCTAATCAAGTCTAGTCAAGTCAACTAGCCAGCTATCCCTTCACATAGGGAGAATCGTGCCTAGTCTAGTCTACTCATTTTTTTCTGCACCTCTTGCTAGTCTAGTCAAGTCAAGTCACAAGTTTTGAAAGAGTCAGCTAGTCTAGTTAAGTAAAGTCAAGTGGGCGAAAAAATCGGAAAAGTCTAATAGTCATGTCATAGTCATCTACTCAAGCCAGACTAGACTAGGGCAACACTGTATTACTGTACTTAAAAACCGTCTATACTTTTCAATGTCCAATGTGGATAGGAAGAAATCACACAAATATAATTGAAGAAAATGTTCCAATAAAAGGTACAGTTACTTACTAGACATGTCACGCCTTCCATCAACTAGTAGTTTACAGCTCACATTTATTGCAATTTACTTTCCTTGGATTCAACTACAGTATCTTCCAGTTCATTAGTTCCCACACTTGTAAGATGGAAAAAAATTATTATTTTGATGATTTGAAGCAATCTTAATCGGATGACGGCTGCTGAAAGTCAAGAGCTGTGTTTTTTGAAGGTGCTTCCTTGCTGCTGCTTGTGGCTTGAGTCTGGAAATATATTACATATTGTTAATGAACACAATATTAACTTGTACTGTAAACTAATGCCAATATTACGATTAAAATTGAAATAAATTAATATCAAATTCAAACTTACTTTTGACTAGCCCTATACCCAAGGAAATTATTGAAGCTTCTTTAGATTGAGACATCACACTTACATAGCCAATGGACAGAAACGAGGCAGCTCAAGGAGAAAAGCAGCACGAGTCACTATAAATAACGGAAATTAAAAAAAACTAGAATCTAGCTAGATTTGAACTTTATTATAAAGTTCTTAAGGCATTGCAGACTAGAAATGAATTTTGAGCTCCAAATACATGAAGTGAAGGCTCTTGGCGAAGAAACGGAAGAAAGAAAGAAATAAGGAAATAACGGCCGTGCAATTTGAGTTGGCTTGGCTTCTTCGTTACCATTCCCAGCCTCCAAAAAAACACGCCAAGTACCTACGAGTATTTGTTTGTGGAGGCACTTTATTTGTGCTAGTTTCGTTCAAAAGGGAAATTAGGCAGGCATGCACTTACAGGCTTAATCCATAAAAGAAAAAGGGTGGTTCATAAGTCCTCACAATAGACATGTAGTAGGGATGGAAAGTTTTATTTTTTTTTGGATGAAAATAAAGTATCTTCCGCTAATAAGTTGAACTGTTGTAAATGGGAACGGATTTAATGTATAGAAGATACCTTGATCAGATGAAGTCCACTGAAAGACACAGGAGCTCCGTTACTGGTTGTTGCTTCTCTGCTGCTGCTTGAGTCTGAAAATACAATGTTAGTGGACACAAAATTAATTTTTCACAAGGTGTCTGTAGTAGGTTTCTACATGTGTCTTTAAATAATACAATTTCCACTAAAATGCCGTTGTAATTATTTCTATAGATACTTACAACTAGGAATGCCGCCATACACAGTCCAGCTTCGTACATGAAGAATGTAAATAGTAATTAAAGGAAAGAAGGAAGGAATCCGTATCAACTTTGTTATAAAGTTAATGGAGTTTAAAAATATAGGTAATTTGGAGCACCGAAAAAGAGTGACTGTGCTCAGAGCAGAGCAAAGACGAAAGAAAGAAAGATCGCGTCTTGAACCAGTTCATTGGCTTGGCGTGAGTTCTTGGCGTGAGGCTTGGTTCATGTGAGTTCGAATTCACGTAGACATTGTGCCCTTCAGTGCAGCCGTGCCTATAGCTTTGCTCAGCTATAGGTATAGGCAAAGGGATCCCCTTCCCGCTTTGTTTCCATTATATATTTTTCAAGGCGGAGGGAAGATGTGTGTTGATAGATACTAATACATGTAGGTAGGTAATACTAAAGTTATGGACTGTCAGGTCTTAAGGGTCCCCTTCCACCTACTTCTTTGAACCAAAATAAAAGTGTAACTGAAGAGGCAAAGCGACGCAACCCAAACCTTTTTCGAAAGCACAGTATAAGCATTGAATAGTCATGGCTCAAGAGTATAGAGTGCAATCACAAATATTATTCTTAAGCATTTCGTGAGTTTGAGGAATTTTTAACCTATTCGCAACTGGTAAACCATGAAGTTGTTTACTGTTTATATGTATCTACTACAATTTAACACTTTCAAAAGGTGTAAGACTAGAAATGAACATTGTCGAAAGGGTTGCAAACTAGATATCAACATTTTCCAAAAGGCGCTCAACTAGAAATTAGCACTTGGAGAAAGCTCAAAACTAGAAATCAACACTTTCAAAAAGGTGCTAAATTAAAAATTGGCACTTTGGAAAAGGTCAAAACTAGAAATCAACACATTTGAAAAGTTCTAAACTAAAAACTAACACTGTCAAAAAGGTCAAAACTAGAGATCAACACTTTTCAAAAGGTGCTAAACTAAAACCTAACACTTTCAAAAAAGTCAAAACCAGAAATCAACACTTTTCAAAAGGTTCTAAACTAAAAATTGGCACTTTGGAAAAGGTCAAAACCAAAACTAGATACCACATTTTCCACAAGGTGTAAAACTAGACATTGCTGTTTCGAAAAGGTTAAATGAACGAGGCCAGTCATATACAGGCAGCGCAGCCCATACAGTGTAAAGAGTACATGAATTTTATTTTGTCATCTTTATTGGTATGAAACATGCCTACACATTGATTAAAAGACTGATTTTGATTTGGGTTTTAGAATAAAAGAATAACATTGTATTTCCCTAGCGGGCTCACTGCCCATGGAAAGGTCTTGTGAAGGTTTCAGGGACTGTAATTTTGGTATCAGTGTGCTATACAAGAATGTATAAATTACATTTATAATGTAGTACCTACTTCGGTTTGATAATCAGTTAATTACGTAACAAAATAAGATGACCTTGAAAATAATCTAAGCTTGAAACTATCGCATAAAATTAGTAAAACTAATGAACAATAATGCCCAGCAGAAGCATTAGCAAAACAAACTTCAAACACAATACATAAATACTTCTGCCAATGTTTAAACCGCCCCTTGCCAGTTTGTTCAAGGAATTCTAAAATGTGTCGATCCTTTAATAATAAGCAAGAAATTCAAGGATGGATACGGATAAGGACTGAAGGATTTAAGAAAGGAAGGAAAGAAGGGAAAGTTAGGCAAACAAAAGAAGGCCAAGAAAGCTCCCAAACAATGAATTTCCATTCAGTTCCTTCAATTCATTGAATTTGATTTTACCATTAAAACAACTTGATATCAAACAAATGACCCTTAAAATGAATTTTAAATTAAATAAATTAAATAAGTATATACCCTCATAGTTACTAAAACAGCCAATTTTATTGTTTTTTCACATTTTGATTTCGTTTGTTAATATAGTATCACAAAATAGGTTTACAGAAATACAACTTGGCGGAATTTATTACTGGAATTAACAGCTACAATATCGTTTATTATTTAAAGAGCTAAAACTAAGAGTAGGGATTAACTGCTTCATTTTACATGAAGGATCTCACTAGGATAGTTATATGGACTAAAGATTAAACACTACAAAATATTGCTATAAAAGCTGTAATCGACTATCTCAAACCATTCTAGGCCCTTCTCTACAAATAAAAACTTTATTTAACGCTTAACAGTGTTCTTTGCTACGATTTCCAAGTAGGCCAATCTCACATGGCGTCATGTTATACTAATTAGTAAAAGGTTAGGAATAGGGATGAAGAATATTTCCCATTCACCTCTATAAGTTCTTTAAATTGAATCTTTAAATATAGTGTATTCCACCCAAATTCACTAAATAATATAAGTAATTAATGTAGCAAAAAATTACATGATATTACTCTCGTAATACTGCAAAAGTATTGAGCTCATGCAACGATGCGATGTAAAGGCAATCGTCTTTCAAATTCAAAACGGCAAGCCTCAGCAACAGTTTGTATCGGTGTATAAATGTCAGTTTCAGTCAACCACATACATTGTCGCTTGTGCTAACAATCGGAAAATACAATCATTGTAAGCTTGTTGGTTTGCGTAGTTACCTAGATCGCAAGGGTCAACAGAAGAAGGAGCGAAACCAAAATTTATGAATAGTTTCGGTTAATAAAGAAGCGTGATTCTATTCTTTTAAAATTAAAACTTAGATTTCAAATATCTTAACAAAAAACTTAAATGAAAAGTTATTATTAAAATATTCGTTATGAGCTATACATCTATCTGTAGTAAGCCTTTCTTTTTAATTAGTTAACCTATGTAGTGGCATGTCTATAGCCTAAACAAATTGAGCAGACGTTTATCTAGTAGCTGTGGTACAATTACTGTATTGCAGTCATTAATGCTGTACATTTCTGATTATTTACCATAAAGTATTAGCCCACATTCTGGCGAATTCATTATGAATCTTTGTTTACAATCATGTAGAGGTGCATACATATAGCGTGCATTCAAATTCGGTTGCCAGGGAACTGGAGAGAAAATCCACCTGAAAATAATGACGTAAAATTACCGTACATTGTAATTACACGGCACATCCCAGTTTTTCAATATGAATTGTACTTTCGGTAAGTGAAGTTTGATTAAGGTCAGATTAGTAAAACAAAACTTACACAATATTTATATTGAACAGGGTAATTCGACTAACATTAAGCATGTCGTTATAAAGTTGGTACGTGTTATTCCGTGTGAGTACTTATCCATCCCGCTTTATGTTGCACATTTGAAGTGTTCCTTCAACACCCTGGCAATGCAATGTTCTGAAAGATTAAAAAATAAAGCATTTATTAGAGCTTTTGCCTAAAGAAAGAGCTTTTTCAAAGTAGGTACTTAAACTAATAGTCAATATAACAAACAATGATGGTCTAAGTATTAAGTAGTGTGGTCGTGAGTAAAATTATTGCTGCCATTAGAATTAAAATTGTAATATATATTAAATTCAATTGAAGATTCAATTTCAAATTACTTATGACTAGCCCAACACTCGGTGGAATTTTAGAAGCTTCTTTAGGTAGACATGTCGCACTGAGTCAACGGATGGAAACGAAGCAGCTCAAAGAGAAAAGTAACCAAGGCAACTGAAGGGAGGGAAGGGATTAAAAGTCACACGAAATATTAAAAAAATAGAATCTAACAACATTTGAACTTTGTTATAAAGTTACAGATTTAAAAATAATTCGAGCACCGAAAAAGAGCGACTGCTCAGAGCAAAGCAAAGAAAAAAGATCGCTTCTTGAACCAAATCAGTGGCTTGGCTTGGGTTGCCGGAGTTGGAATTTACCTTGACATTCTACCCTGCAATACATATAGCAGTGCCTATAGTCTTGTTTTGCTTCGACAATAATAGAGGTAGGGGCTCTTTATATATATGTAGACAGGTACCTTTTGCCTTTTTTGTTTCCATTATATAATTTTAAAGGTAAGGGAAAGATACACATGTGTGTTGATAGATGCTACAATCAATATATATAATAAAGTTATGGGCAGTAAGGACTTAAGGGCCAACGTCCCCCTTCTTCTTTGATTTAAACTGAAGAGGCAAAGTGGCGCAACTTGAACCATTTCCGAAAGCACAGCATAAGTATTCAATATTCATGGCTTATGAGTTTGGAGAGTGTACTCCTAAATATTATTTTGTAAGCATTTTGTGAACTTGAGGGATTTTAAAAATTGGTTTATGATTTTGGTTTTAGAATACCTCTATGGACGGTATCTATTGTATTTCCCTAGTGGGCTCACTGCCCATGAAAAGTCTCCTTAAAAGTTCCCGTAAAAGTTTCCGTGAAAGTTTCCAAAAACGTTCCTGTAAAAGTTCCCGTGAAAGTTGCCGTGAAAGTTCCCGCGGTCTTAAAGCACGTGCAATTTCTTTCATATCGTTGGTATATAAAATTCAAAAGGTCTACGGCAGCCTCCCAATTTGTATGCATTAGAACTGAGCTTACGTCGTCATCTTTACTATTTTGATCGTCAACGGCGTTCAGGGGCGTAGCTGAGTCTGGATTTCGGACGGGTCTCGTATATGGTTTTGCACCTGAAAAAAAAGTTGCCCTATCTTATCTAATGTTATTTAATCAATTGACTATTATTATGATTATAATAATTGATATAATTATTGATTTAATTATTTAAAGTCTCATCTTTGGGTAAACATCTCGTGTGTTCTCTACTTAAATTTTCTCCTCTACCTAGTTTTAACTTTGTTCTAATGTGTTCTCTACTAAAAACCCTCCTCTACCAACTTCAATTTTGTATTCTCGGGTGTTCTCTACTAAGATTTCTTCACTCTTGTGCCTCATAGGTAGGCCGCAATACGATTGGTGAGCTGAAATAAAGCACTAAACAGTTAATTCCAACGTAACACAAACAGTTTAATTTTAAACTTTCTTTACTTTTGCTCTTTAGAGATGTTGGTGGTCGTTCAAAGGACCGTTGGTTTAATGATTAATGTTGGTCTTTAAAACGAACTTTGGTTAGAATGGAAATTAAAATACAAGGTAAAAAAAATATGTAAAATTTTAACGTCAGCAGCGAATCTAGCAGTACAGAAGCTGCATGCGTCTCCTAAAAATGCGTTACTCCACCAGTACTCCCATGAAGATCGGAGATGGTGAAGGCATTGTTCATCTGTTACACACAGTTTTAAGTAGAGTTGTTCTTGAAGTTATTTGCCAAAACGAGTTACGTCAGTCCATTAGCGAAAACTTGCTAAAAACAACGATTTTCCAAATAAGAGTTACAAAGTCCACTTTTCTCCAAATGAAGTTGCCCACATTGCTACATAGTACGTATTGGTAGCATATATTGGGTCACAATTATTGAAATCTACCCATGTTGGGCTACCATATACATGTTTTAAAAAATGTTTACCAATAAGAGAGAAAGACGAACTTTATTAACAAAACAAAGTCATCACTGTCCTCCAACGAGGATAGCCCAACGGACTCAGTA
>JAQFZC010005143.1:0-14710 GCA_034695205.1 Dicyrtoma fusca | reverse complement strand
AACTAAATTCAGAGTAGTAAAACGGTTAGTTTGAATAATACGCGGGTCTCTATTAATGCGCGGGTCTCTAATTGTACTCTTTAATTCCTAGTTTTTACGTTTTTCAAAACGTCGATTTCTAAATTTTGGTTCGTTTGCAGATGTTAATATGCAGTATAAGCACTAAGTAACTTCATTGTTTGTCCGTTCTGAATAGGTTAAGACAATTATAAAAAATCGATTTAAAAATTTGAAAAATCTTATACACAATTTAGTGGCTCACTTTCAAAATACACGGATTGTTTTGGCATCTATTTCACTCAATGATTCATTAAGTTAAGTTAGTGTGCTCACTATAATACAATGTATGCTCCGTTTCATAAGGCACCGGATGTACCAATGGGTTTGCATGTCCAGGAGGCTACTGTATGACAAAGAGGGACGTCTGTGACGAATCGATTGACTGCTCAGACTGAAGTGATGAAGCCAATTGTACAAGTAAGACACAATTCCTGTACACAACGTTACCTAAGAGGCAAAAAAGGGACCTAAAATGTTGTGGACACAAGTAATTATAGGTTTGTGGTCTTCTACAGCCAATCGTCTTGGGTTTCATCCTATTTTCAGATTACGGCTGCAGCTGGGAGCAATTTCTATGCAACAATGGAAAACATTGTGCACTTCTCACTGGCCGCTGTGATGGGAGATTGGAATGCAGTGACGGGTCGAATAAAGCTAACTGTAGGGAAGCAACACCATCGAGCAATTTTATTCTGCTTCTAATTACTTACCTTTGTAATTTGATAATGAGTCATCTATGTGCTTGGATGTTTGATTTTAAAGGTAGCAGTTGCTCTAAGGACGCCTTTAAGTGCGTTCAGAGGGGCTGTGTGGAAGGGGATAGTGAGTGCAGTGATTATCCTGACTGCCTTGACGGAAGTGATGTTATATACCTATTTAGTATAATGTGTACATAGTATATAGTAGGTACCTATACATCCTTATAGTATTAAGTGGGCCCTTTTCCCACAACGTATTTTTGTCAATAACCCGACGTGGACACTTACATAAGTTGTAAGTAAGTGCCCACGTCCAGTAGAAATGAGATGAACCTTTTTACGTTTTGATCCCATAAACGTATTTGGACATGAGTCCAAGTAGTATAAAAAGGGACCGTGGGTCAATGTAAAGCCAGTGTATCTTCACTGATGCCCTCACTTACACACCCATAAAAGATTGGAAATAGTCCCCAAACTGTTCATATTCCAAGACTTTATGTTTACATTTTACAAAAACACCTTTTAACTTTTTATAATCTTTGGAGTTCATTTTCGATTGAAAATAAAGAAAAGGTGAGACGCCACCAAAACATTGTCATCTCCATCCTCACTGCATTACATGCATACATACCTACCCATCTACCTACCTACCTATATAGTTAGTATAGGCCTAATAGGTTTATAACAGTGATGAGGAAAACTGCCCAAGTATTTAAGCATAAATAAATATTATGGTGTATTACTACCATGCACAGCTGCTTTATGGGGTAACAGTTGTAAAGCCTGATCGGCATTTAACCTTTTCAAACATTTAATATCTAGTTTAACAACTTTTTGAAAATGGGAATTTCTTTTGAGCTTTTTTAAAGTGTTAGTTGCTAGTATTGGATGTTTTTTAAAATCCTAATTTGTTGTTTCACCCTTTTAGAAAGTGTCGATAGTTTTGAATGTTTTTTAAAATGTTAATTTCTTTTTTTAAACTTTTTGAAAGTGTCGATTACTAGTTTTGTATGTTTTTCAAAATGATGATATCTTATTTAGACCTTTTTGAAAAAGGTAGAATGTAGAAAAACCACTTTTGTACAGCAATCTTTCCATGGTTTCCCAGCTTCGAATAGGTAAAAAAAACCAAGCTTAGAATTTGCAAATTGTATTAACCTATTCTCTGCTGGTACTTCATGAAGTTTGTTACTATTTTATCTACTACCATTTAACACTTTCAAAAGGTGTAAGAATAGAAATTAACATTTTCAAAAAGGTAGCAAACTAGCAATACACACTTTTAAAAAGTTCAAAACTAGAATTCAACAGTTTCACAAAGGTGCTGAACTAGAAATTGGACGTTTCAAAAAGGTCAAAACTAGAAATCAACATTTTTCAAAAAGTGTAAAACTAGATACATATATTGCTGTTTCGAAAAGGTTAAGCTAGGATGATCTTGAGCTCTCTCTTACTGATGTTATGCATATGTATATATAACACAAGCAATGGGCCCAAGAATACTCCGGGAAACTTGGGATGGACACGATCAGCTTCTAACCCGCAAGTACATGGACGACCAAGTCGTGTTTTACTTTGACTCTAAAGTAGATCGTTATGTCACGTGGCCCTTTGAGCCTGTTTCTAAAGCATGGGAGTACGTCAAGGAAACCTACGGTTCATTTGACCCCAACCCGCTCCTGTACATTGTAATGCACTCTAAAGGGTAAAGAAAGCAAAAAGATTTTATCAGTTTTAGAAAAAATACAAAAGTTCACTTCACTGACGGCATCCAGATTTCAATTTAAGCGTCCTTTCAAAGGTCCGAAGAATGCTTCACCGTCACTGTCTATCTCATTGGCTCTATACAATTACATTGTATCAGAAGATTTCAAATGCGTGGCAGTATGTTAAAAGTAACTACGAGCCATTTTACCATCACTTAAATCCTACAATAGTCCTCAACAATGATACAAGCCCTAAAGTTTTCTGCGAATCTTTGAATGATTCTCAAAAACGCAAAAACCTTTTAGTCTTATACATAATCGTATGCGATTCACCTGGAACACCGAACGAAACCGTCTTTTTGGATGAAATAGTTACCCAAATTGGATCCCTGGCCATAAAGCTACACAGCAAAACTAAGAACAGGTGGCCAGCGGTTGGTGTTTCGGGCTGGACGATGGTTTCCATAATCGCGTACGATATTTATAATAGCTTTGAAAATCCTGAGGATGGCTGGGAAACAAAATCAAGGAGAGCTTCCCATTTCCAAGAGCTAACACACTTTGGTTTAAGAACTGGCATCTTAAAATCTATAACGAGCACGGAAAGTCAAAAGTTCTTATTTGGTTTTTAAATCTCTTGGATTTAAAGTGGACTACTGAAGAATTATTGAATACCGGCGAATTTGTACATTTTTGGAGTGGCGGAGCCGCGGCTAATTTAGAATTAATGGCTAAAAACTTAATGGGCTGGAACAGCACTTATCAAAATCAGTTGAACGATGCTAGAAAGGCTCTGCCATTCAACTTTGGCTTCAACTATACTTGTAAGATAGATCTAACCTTTTAGATTGAGATAAATTTTGAAATTGAATTTTAATGGGCTACGTATTTGTTTTTACAGATGATGGTAGTGACACTACTTCTGATGCGCAAAAATCTACTCAGGGTAACTGTCCAAATCTGTCAATGTTAACAGTTTTAAGTACTTGGAAAACGTATAGGGAAATTCAAGCTTGAGCCTATTTCAACTTTAATTGAAGTTCCAAACTACGAAAAGCCACCTATAATTTCAACATCGGATTTAATTAAGTGGTTAAGACAAATAGCTGACGGAAGGGCGTACATAGGTTTCAAAAAGGTAAAATCACAAAAATGTTTCCAAAAAAACGTATTTTAAATATGCATACAGTATAAAAGGATTATTAAAAATTGGGATTGTAAATAAGGTTGTGCAAGGAGATTTGGCTGCCCGTAAAGTATTTCTAACGGATGATAAAAATATGGCTAAGATAAGTGATTTTGGACATTCCCGCCAACTTCTTAACTACTCGGACTACCTTAAAACTTCCAAGGCAAGCGTAGTACACATGTTTTGCAGTCTGGCTACCAAATTAAACACATTATTGACCATTTTTTTTCTAATTATTTGTATTCACTGCAGACTCCGCTGCCATGGCGTTGGCTCGCAATTGAATCTCTGACAAAGTTGACTTTCTCTGTGCACTCGGACGTTTGGTTGTATGGTGTGACACTTTGGGAAATTTTTACGCTCGGCAAAGTTCCGTATCCCAACCGTACCTGGAATCAAGAATTTGTAAAGGAACTTACCGAAGGAGAGCTTTTAAGTGTCCCCGATTTCGGCAATGACAAAATGTATGTAATACTGTATTTAAATTACTAATCGCTATTATTATTGACGACTAATTGAGCTGTGGATTTTATTACGTGTTTTGTAACTTAATTCACAGCTACAATCTAATGCTGGATTGCATGAAGTACGTTCCTAAAGAGAGAGTTCCGTTTTCAGAAATAGGCTCAATTTTGAATACGATTGAGGCCAATCTATAGTTTCGAGTACTTCTTCAACTTCTCAATACCTTCAAGTTATTCCGAAAGTTCCCGAATGTTGAACAATAAAACCCATTAATTTTGTAAGCAAAATGCAACAGGGATTAGGAAAAATTAGAAATATTAATCCGCTAACAGTTTAGTTTAGTATTGTAAATGCTTAAATGAGTTAACTGTGTTTTTTAATTCGTAATTGTAAAATACGTAGTATACGGTCAGAGTCAGTAACGTTTAACCTCCAGTTTTATTTTCACGTAGCGAAACCAATTTAAACTCGATAGATGCACTGCAACACGATCGTACAAACATTATCGGCGCTAAGTTATTGTATTTATTTAAAGTTATAAATTGGCGGCACTGAATTACATAACAGCTTATCTTTAGGTTAATTAGGCCTATGTCCCACTTTTAAGTAAACCTAACATAATTTTCTAATTACTATTCACAATGTTCATTGTTTAAGCTTGATTTGCTCCAAGACGCACGAAACAACAAGTTTTTTTTTATTGGGTTATAATGTACATATAATGATTTCAAAAGGTGTTTACGTGCCATAATATACAACTACATTTTTAAATTTCGACCAAATATTATTTATTTCTCTGAAAAATGTTTTCAAAAACGTGTTAAACAATTTTAGTTATTCCATTTCAACGACCCTTAACGATTAATTACACAAAGTGCACTTGAACAATGCTGGCAATAACATGTAATTGTATGACCAGTTCCAGGCCAGATCATCTTACTTGCATGACTTGTTGTAGTAAAACTGATATTTGTAAGTTGGTACTGAAGTTACAAGCGACTTTACAAAACAAGAAAACAATTAACTGTTACATTACATACTAACAGTATAATAAACAGAGCAGACAATTTCTCAATGACAAAACTACTTCCAACACGAACTCCTAGAGGGCGCATCGATCTCACGTACAACTTCCCCAATTTAGTATCCGCAATACTGTTACAGTGCCAAACCACCTGCCAGCTTTGGATGCAGTCGAACGACAGCTCATGCATCCTTCCAAGAATCGTGTAAATCGCTAATTCAAACCCAATGAAAAAGATGGCCCATGCTCCAAAAAAGGTGGCTGCGACGGGGTGTATGTCCACGCTGAAGCTTTTGACACCCACGTAGATACATAAGACATGACAGCAAACGTTGCAGAGTATAAATGCTGGGCAGGCAATATCTGACACACAGCCGTTGTACAGTATGTTGATCACTTGAAGCTTTCTATAAAGTAGAACCGACTTTTTCATATTTAGGATTATTTCGTTTGCTTTGAGATTTTCAGTCGAAATTGAATCTTCAGTTTTAATTTTCCTTTGAACTGCTGGACCACCTTTTTTGCTGGTTCCGGATATTCCGGAAGTTATTGCTGTTTTGGTTATGGTTACGGCTTTTAATTTGATGCTGCCGGTAATTGTTTGAAGCCACGAGTTACTGCACGTGCTCAAAACCACGAAAAAGATGAACCAATAGAAAACTATATAGTAGTAGATTTGCAGGTCAAAATGAATTTCTAGGATGATGAATAGGAATTTAATCCAGGAGCATGCGGTTTGACTTTGAATTTCTTGTTGTACCAGGTAGAACATGTACCGCCGATTATCGGGGTCCAGTAGAAACATGATTGTTCCAATGCAGACATTTTGAAAGACCCATGGCATCGTGAGACGGAGCGCGATTGTTAACTTTTTATCCGGTGGTAGTCCGTACTCTATTGCAAGTCGTACCGTAAAACTCTGATTAGCCTTAGGAGCCAGAACTGACGATGAATCTCTGTAAGTACGTACGGGTATGTTTTCTATATAAATAAACAAATTACCTGAAAACGTCTTATCCATTTTCAAAAACTGATTGATAAGCTCCTCGATGGCCCTTCGTTTCAGCCAAGTATTAACACCCATAGCAGCAAACGTAATAAGAGGAAACCACCATATTGAGTGCATCGCCAATTCTGTCGCATCAAAGCTGTCTTCTTCATTTGTAAAAAATACTAATTGCCAAAAGAATGAAATGGCGCAGTGGGTGGCGAAGACGCAAAAATAAATGACACTCAACCGCCAAACAAGGAGATGCAATGAGTACCACTTTTGGGGGGACTGAAGTGTGTTCGTACTGTGATCCCATTTATAGGGTGACAAATAAAAGAAATAAAATGTGTTTAAAATTCTGCCGAATTGTGTGAGAGTTTTAGCTTGAAACATTGTTGTGACTAGTTGATGGTTTGTGTGCTTTGCAACCATCTATGAGGTTCTCACTGGAGTTTTATATCGGGTACCCGGAAAGCTGTTTCTCTAGCCGTTGTTCCTGGGTAAAGATATTTACTAATTCATTATATTAGGTAGTTAAAAGCGTGAATGAATCGCTTCAGAAAATAGAGTAAATGATAGCTATTTCGGCTTTAATTACTTGGTGCAGAACACGGCAAGTTATGCTACAGAAAACGGACACTTACCTTAATACTCGTAGTAAACAACGGTAGTCCACTCATTCATAGATCTCTGTGTTCACTGTCTACATAATTACATTTTATTCACATATTATAAATCGCAGAAATGCATTTTTGAATTAACTGATGCTGTCAGTAAAAGTTGTGCAAAAACAACCCAAATGTAGAAAATGTGCTGGTTTGTATTTTGAGATTCCACTTTATGTACCTACATTCTAATTTTGGGCTAGCTTAAACATACATGCAAGTAGAAAGTTTGAAAGGAATTACTCATTGGTTATAAGTCTTAGGTTTTAAAACAAGTAACAACAAGTCAAAATCACAATTTATTAACTGTACCTGCGAAATAATTCGAGGTTTACGGTACGTTGTTTCTACGGATACAAGTGTCGTGCTATTGCGAGTTTCAATATGACTGAATAACTTTATAGCACTCATATTAACAATTATTTCCAAAACATAATTGAATCAATTATCAAACGGAATCTATTATCAAATTAAATCAGTTATCAAGTTGAATTAGTTATCCAAAATTGATTATCTAATTGCACTAATCTAATTGACTGCTTTGTTGTTCCTAATTCCTGATTACTTTAATGAGAACTCAGATTCCATAAAGCAAATTAGAGCTCAATTTTAGTGATACACACTTTGACTACACTTACTATTCACTAAAGATACTACATTTTCTGAATCACACCACTGAACTACGATTATGCAGTGCAGGAAGTACAAAGCGATAGGCAGTCGTTATAGTTATTTCACAAACATATTCTATAAAGAAATTTAAATGACGTAATAATTATTTATACTCTCTACTGCATGCATTTGTAACAACAGTGAGATTTAGTAAAAGACACTCAAATCAATACGATGGCAATAAACAAAATTCTGGCAACAATTATTTTGTAAACATAAAAATCAGTTTTGCAAAAGTTGGAAAAAATTTAGTGAAATAAGGAAAACGCTATGCTCATATTTACAAATTCAAAGAATAAACCTCCAAAACAATGATATTTTAAAACAAACAAGCTAAAAAAAAGTTGCGTTTTTATTGTTGAACCAACAACAATAATTGTATCATGTATTACACCAGAAAATGTTGTAGTTTTTACGTATGAGTATGGTTGTCTTGTTAGTTTTTCAATGTTAGTTTCGTCGTTCAACGTTTGCGGAGTATTCACTGTTGGCACCAAAACCTCGAGTTTCATAAACAGCAGTCACAAAGACCTGAATATTTCTCCGAGCTACGCCAACCCCCAGCCATTCGCTGGCCTTCCACACCAATTGTAGAGTGCCCAGTGCTAGCTGAAAACCCGGGACTGTTAAAATTGTAATCTTTCACTTCATCGTACGTGCAATCGATCATCGATGAGAATGAACAATTCATCCATCATCTAGCGCTTTTAAAGTTTCCCACCCGAATAAAATAGGTATGCCACCAAATGGATAGGTAGATAGGTTTGCAACCATATATGTATACCATCATTTTATTCTTAAAAACCAATTTTGGACTGCTTTACAGTTAGGTAATTTAAAAAAGCTCACGGTTACACATGGGATAACGTGGGGCGTACTGTCACTGGCCAACTGATTTCTTCCTGGTGGTCCAAACATTTTATACCGTTTTATGTCATAGATGTACGTAGCATGTCGTATAAGTTATTAAAAATAAAGAAAAAATCGAACTTACAATATGAAACAAGGGTGATAGTTTTGGCCCAGTCACTTGTTCCGCAACACAGTAATTCAAATTACATTTTGACAGCTATATGTTTGGAATGATAATGGATACGTATTATGATCGAAATAACTAGGCTCACTGAATCAATAATTTTAACAGTAAATTACAAAATAAAAACAGTAGTTAAACAGAATCACAGATTCTTAACTGAAGTATGCAACATTGAGAATAAGAACAATAACTGTGCCTCTTCTAATTCTTGACTAAGACTAATAATAATCCAAGTATAAGTAGTTTTTTCCAAATTGCACGACATACTTACTTATAAGTTCATACAAACGAAATAAGTTTGTTTAACGAAAGAGAAAGACGAACCTTTTCAACAAAAACAAAGTCAACACTGTCCTCCTGAGGATAGCCCAATGGACTCAGTAACGATTCATATTTTTGTTAACAAATGTTTATGTTTTTATTACATATTACACAGTTAATTATCTTTTTGATACGACATACAACTACATACAACTGCTTTGGGCACTCAAAAACAAATGGTGAATGCCGATTTGTGCTGATTTCTTGAGCACTGTCGTCACGATATAACATGTGATAATTAAAAATGCACTATAAAATGTTAAACTAACTACAATTGTAAAAATATTAGTAATAATAGAAAAATATATATATAAACTGACACTAAGTAGACGTAGCCAACTGAATTATATAGTCACTGTTTCAAGGTTACTACATTTGCAACGTTTAGCAAAGTTGCAAAGTAGAAAAAATCCAATCAAATTACACCTGTTGAGTCATCTTAGGATAGTAAGGGGGTGGGGAGGCATATTCAGTTCGCGCCTTTTCTTCCAAACGAGAAGGCATATCCTGAGCTAGTCCCTGCTGTCCGCTGCCATCGCTGAAGGGAAGTTGAACTTGAATCTCGACCAAGAACACACGAACAATCCAAATCCCAAAAATAGTGTACAAGAGCGGAATTATGAAGTAAGCCAAAGCCCAACAACTGACGGCAACTCCACCGAGAATCAAATTTGTGTACAAAATCAAACAGACGATCTGATAAATCATCCACCACTTTATGTACGTCGTATTTTTCTGTTAGAAATCATAATAAATTAATTACTTAGCAACAAGCCCCAACGCATGGCTAATGACTGACAATGACGTAACTTCACGTTATTTAAAGTTAACTGAATGACCTACTCGATTAATTCCCATGAGCAAGAAGACCCCAAAGACGACGCCAGCAACAGTCATATTGAAGCATCCCAAAGTTATCCATTCAGGAAATCGAACTTTCAAAATATTTTTGTTTTACATTTACGTAAACCAAAAGTCATCCTTACCCCAAACTGTACATCCTTTATTGGCTAATAACAAGGTGATGCATAAATGCAACTTGTTTTTTGTTTAGCTAATACTGGATGTACATCACGTTACGTTGCTTCTTAAACAATGCCTAGCAACTACATACTCAGAATCAGTAGCACACAAGAAATACATAATTAAAACAGGGAAATAAACCAAAACCATGTTACACTACTACACTGACCATGCATTTTAATGCCCTTCAGCTTTTATTTTTTGTAAGCTAATTTTAGGCAGGATTATTATTGGATTGGTTAGTGTGAGTTTACATAATATGATTTACTATTTACTTACAGCTGTAGTCGTAGTACTTGGTGAAGTTCTGTGGAATAAATACAAAGAGCAGGATAATCAGGCTAGCCGCTGCTCCAATAAAATTCAAAATCTGTGTCACACAAAACATTTTAATTAATCATTATTATTGTTAATAATAATACACTAATACTTAATTGAAATAATGTTATTCCAAGAATAAAAAAGTGAAAAACGGAACATACAATTTGCAGCCATGCAATAGTTTTAACCCAGCCTCTTGGTCCACAACAAATTATTTCACGTTCAGCCATCTCTACTTATTGCAGGGATTGACCTTCAATATTCGATTTGCCGTACAACTTCGACTTCAACCTTTTCCTTTATTTATTTGCCTTCTTCTACAGCACGAATTCAAGTACTTGGCTCAAGTCCTCGATAAAAATTAAACCAAAAAGCAAAAGCCAAAAAACAATATCAGATATTGAGAATTGACTCCTTCTGAATTCATTTTTTTAAACTAACAAATATTGCTACTTTTTACGCATAAAATCAAGCATAATAAGTACAAAGTACCAATACGAAATGACGATGAAAGACAGTAAACCGTCAACCTTGTTGTTTCTAGTTGTTTGGTTTGAAGCAATGAGAATCAAATTCGGAGTAAAATCAATGGCCGACTGTCACATTCCATTTCCAATAAATTTTGATCTGCCTTTTTGTCTTCAACTTTCCGTGTCATCGTCCAAGTCTTCGCTATTAGCCAATAATTTTGCTTTTTTAAACATTTTTCATTAAAAATATAATTTTTAAAAGTAAAAGTTGTAGTTGTTAGTTAACAACTACAAGGCAACAAGCCATAGCATCACAACATATAAGCTACAGTCCGCAAAATGCCCCATACCCATTCAAAAAATTTTTTTCTGGTAGTACGCATTGACCTCACTAACCCTAGTAACAAAAAACTTAGTTTCACTTTTTTGCTATTTCCAAAAAATAAATATTTTATTTCTGGGTTGGTCAGTCGAGACAAATCAAAGGGGATCTAAAATCCGATTTTGCAACCATCCACGCGACGCGATGAATTTCAAAAATGGGTTATCCAAATACCACTGACTGTAATTATTAATTATATATATAAAAGATCGAGAAAACATCATACGATTAGCATGTAGTCTTGCCGGATTCCATATCACTTGTTTTTGTCCCTTCCACTTTTACCTCGCCTTTTTGTCCTCAAATCAGGTGTCCCTAAGCATTTTTTACCCCGGCAGTTTAAACCTTTTGCATTTTTGTCCCCCGCTAGTTTTCCCTTTGCATTTTTTACCGCAGCAGTTTTGACCTTATGCATTTTTTACCCCCAACTTGTCCCTTTACATTTTTTAATTTAAATGTTTTACCACATATTTTATGTATATTTTTGCATAATAGTATTTAGCAGTACTAATATGCGTTCGGAAGGATATCAAAACGAAACCCCTAATACCAAAAAATTATGTATTTAGTTATTTCTGGACTGATATACACAAGCTAATTAAATTTCTCAAAAGTAATCCTTTGTTCTTATGTGTCGAAAATTGGTGATCGTTTTTACTTAAATCTAAAATATGAAAAGTAACACCCCTTCTCAGTCATTCGACAGACTCAAATATTTGGGGAAATTAATTCCCGTTAGAATCCGCCCAAGAAATCAGATTGAGTGGTGGAGTTAATCTGTGTAATTATTAAAATTATAGTCTCTAGGAAATTGGTGTTGGGTACGAAATAAATTGAAATAATAACTTCCCCGAGATCAAATTATTTGTGTAAGAGTCCGGAGAGAATTCCGGGAGTCTATTCATTTAGAATTCATCCGTGGAAAATAGGGAGGCTAGGGCATCCCTGTAGGAGAGAGAGAGTACAGTTGATCTTGTGAGGGCGTTCCCCCCTATACATTCTAGAATTTGTGAGAGACCCCCAATCAGTGCAAGGTGAAGAGCGGGGCTTCTATAGCGTGAGAACTTTCCCACGATCGGTTCCAAAAGAGAAAGAGGCTAAAAGATAAACTTTAGTATGTGAGGGAGTGCCCGTCCAGTGGATACTTAATTACGTTCCGTCGCAAGAGGAATCGTTCCCAAGCCCAAGACTCTAGTCCGTGGGAGTTTCCAAGTCAGTGCAAGGTGGTCAGCGGGTTATCAATAGCGTGAGAACTTTCCCACGTTCCGTCCCCAACGAGTAGGCCTGATGGGTATTTTCCCACACTTTGCCCTAGACTGGTTACTGGGAGAATTCAAAGTATCACCCTTCTCCCAAATAGACAACTAATCGAACGGATTGGATTAAGTCAAGATTCTTGGAATCAGAATTCTAAAGTATCTGCAATCAGCCGTCGAATCCCCTTCATTAATCAATAAAATTCCACAACAGTGAGAGTCTGAATTTCCGGGATTCCATCGGAGGTCATAGTTTATACCAGGCGCGTAGCTGAGGGGGTGCACGTGCACCCCCCGAATAGGTAAAAAATTGCATTATATACATACTGTATATATATGTATACACTATATACTATATGTACGGTGCACCCCCCGAATGTTTTCTTCAGCTACGCCCCTGGTTAATACCGTGACTTTACCGCCATGTTCCCACTGGAAACTGGAACGTTAAATCGGGTGAAGAAGTCAGGCTCCCCAAGAGGACGGTGGGAACTGAAACCTGATTTTGGCGATATTCTGTTGCAAAACGCGTAACAAGTGTAACGGCAGAGGTTTGGAAATTCATTATTTTAATGCCCCAGCCGTCGTCTAAGAATATTTGATACTCATTAAAGGCAAACAAGTTTAGTTTTGAAAACGCAGAATTAATTTAAAAATTCAAACAAAAGTAAATTCTATAATATTTATTCCTCCCATAATTATTCAGCTTTAATTATGGAACAGCTAATTTTTTCTCTATCACAGTCTCAATCATTGTCCTCATTTTCGAAATCAATATGTTTCAAATAACCTGAGTTCAACAGCTAAGATTGATTTTTGGAGATTTCACTTCCATGCACTTTCTTGAATGTGGAAGGAAAGGCTGTTCAATTTTTTAAATACCCACATAGTTTGAGAGCGTCTTTGAAATTTACAATCAATTTCGGTAATTAAAATTAGAGTTGATTGCATAATATTTAATTCTTCCATAATTAATCAGCTCTAATTGTGGAACATTTAATTTTTTCCCTCTCCAGGAATCGGAATCTCAATCATTTTCTTCATTTTCAAAATCAAGGTGTTTCAAAAAATCGGAGTTCAACGGCTAGGATTGATTTTTGGACACCAAATTAGGATTTTACTGTCCTTACTCGAGGACATTATAGGAAAACGCTGCTCTTTTTGAAGTTAATTAATTTGAAAACTGTTTTGCAATTTACAAGTATAGTAAAAACTCCAGTGACTCCTTTGGATATTATTTAGAAAGCAATGCCCAGAAACGGGAGTTATTATATGTACCTATTCTAGGTTGGAATTTCTTGCAAAATTGAATTTTATGAAACGTTAATATTATTTATCACGAAACATGTTTCAACTATGAAGATGTAATACAATCAAAATTTCGCTTCTGTCTTGTTCTTATTCGTCTATTAGCAATAACTTTGATTAGTAAATCGATAAATCCCTAAATTTAGATATCGAGCGCACTCTTAAAAATTTTACTTCAAAGTTAACATTGGCTTCGGACCCTTTCTTCCGATCCTTAGGTCGCATGCCAGTCCTTTGTAATCTAACCCATTATACAATGTTTACTATTTATTCCTAATATAACTACTACATACTTACTTACTATTTGTATTTATTCCATGTAAGTTACTATCCTTTTTACTTATTGCATTGGAGTCAATCGCCCTGTGGACATGACAGTTACTACTATTCATTTTACTTTCACTGCACTAATAAGGAGTTTTACCGAACCAAATTCGATAGACTTGTACGCACATTTATGTGACCCCCATTTGAGGATATTAGGTTTAATTAATAAAATGTGCAGATGTATATAATTAATAATAATGTTGTAGACGTGGAAATTCGTCTCAACTGTCATTTCAATTGAATCATGAACCGCATCTAATTAGACATGCATCTAGTTTAATAATTGAACTTACATCTAAATTGCATCTACTTTTAAAGGGCATTCTAATGGTGTATTACATGTCCGTGTAACTCCATTTTTGATTTTTTGCTCTAATTATGGGAGAAGATAGAAATGACTTCAAAAAGTTTTCACGAACCATAATTTGCTGCTGCAATTTTAAATTTCGACCAAATATTATCTATTTCTGTGAAAACGTTTTCAAAAACTTGTTAAACGATTTATCTTATTCCATTTAGCAAGTTGTACTTTTGACTAATTTCACGTACAGTACAGTTGAACAATGCTGTGTGTAGCGATAGCAAACGTACAATAAAAGGGATAATTAACTTAATAGAGAATGGGGAACGTAAATCTACAGATATGAAGCCATTCAGTAGTTGTTAGATTAATGAGAATCGATTTGATACAGTCACGGTTAGGGATTCCAAAACCGGCTGTTTTTAAAAAATCGAATTTCGGTTTCGGTTATTTGCAAAAACTCGGAAACCGGTTTCGGTTTCGGTTTTGACCATG
>JAQFZC010005142.1:0-14710 GCA_034695205.1 Dicyrtoma fusca | reverse complement strand
AAACTAGTAAATAACACTTTTTCAAAACAGTCAAAACTAGTAAATAACACTTTTTCAAAACAGTCCAAACTAGTAAAAAACACTTTTCCAAAACAGTCAAAACTAGTAAATAACACTTTTCAAAGGTCAAAATTTCAGAAATTATCGTTTTCAAAAACATTCAAAACTAAGTATATTAGCGTTGCGTTATATAAAGGTTAAAAACCTCATGCAACTGATGCTATTGCTTTTATTCGTTCCATATCCCGTACCAGGATGCTCCGGCTGAGTTTGTGTATGAATATTTATTCAAGTCAAATCCATTTAAATATGCAGTGTGGGACGGTTTTAATTCAGCCTTCTACATATTTTATACAGTAAATTCCATTGCTGGCCCAGGGTTTGTCAACTGTGTGTCTGTGTACACACATAATATCAAATGTGTACTTTGGGAGCTACCTTAAGTTTGCTTTGAAAAGTTGTAACTATTTGTACAAATACTAACTATCACATTTACCCATCAATTTTTAGAATAAGGAATCAACAAAACTACAGTATGAGGGATTTTATATGAGCTCCAGCTCCAGTCTTCAACCCTGCCTATAGTATCAATTGTAGCCTGCTCCACTTTTACTTTCCTTTTCCTTTTAGGAACATTTTACTTTTTTCTCGTAAACTTGGTAATTATAGCATTATGGTGACGACCAGCTCTGGGTCGGTAAGTATAAAGTTTAGTTTTATCAGTGTCAGTGTCACAAGGGGGTGGGCGGTGGGACTTTGGGAGATCGTGGGAAAGCACTTTTCCAATTCCCACACTTAAATATTTTATCGCCTTTATGTAGTCACACTCTCTCACGTCACCACGCCACGTCAATCTGTCCACGTGCAGTAATAATATACTCAAGTGAATCCGATTCTAGTCATGAACAAACCACACAGTAGTGCGTTACTTGGGCTTATTGCATCAATGCAAGATGGTTTCCGTTCCGTCCGAAATGAACACCTAGGCGACTGGGGAATAAAATCGTTTTATTCCCGCACTTAAATAATTTGAATTCAAGTGCAGGAACAAAAGGCTCATGAGCGGTCTCTCATAATTACAAGTTTTATGTGCTAACACCTTCCAGTCGTAAAATTCTTAACACTGTTTCAAACTTTGGCTACACGCCACTACATATACATACTTCTGCTCTTTAAGTCATATAAACCGTGCTGGGCGGGGGGTTAAGATGCAAAATCATTCGAAATGCAGTCGAAGACAAGATGGTGTGCATATTTTTTCTTTAGTATGGAATTGGATTCCATTTTTTAGTACATTCAATACATAGGCAATACTTCCTACGTCATTTTTAAAAGGCTGTAAATAGGGCATTCCCCTTTAAATTCCTTACCAACAAAAATTTGATCGGTGGGCTGCCGTCAGAATGCTTTTAAGCGGAGGCTTACATTCTCCATTATGCTTCTTCACCCGCGATATGAAAGTATGTACCTACACATGTTAGGCCTAAGTTGAAATCCATCAGATTTACGTCGCTGTCTAAAGAATCCTAATAAGTAGTGAAATCACACTTCCCACTGTTACCACCTTACGACGTCGGTGCACTACACAAAATCTGGGCCGCAAGTGATAATTCCTAATAACACTCAAAAAACTAATTATATTGGAACTGGAAGAAACTCATTTGATTAAAGGCTCATGATACATACGGTGTTGAACACTGCTGTGTTCACTTCCCTGCTTCAGGCCGTGTCTATGTAGCTCTAGCAAAAGTGGTTAGAAAATGAAATCATTCGGCTTACAAATTAAATGGTATTCTCAAATTCAAATTAGTGTCTCTACCTAAAGGGAATGAAGTAGCTATATACATGCACTGTCATTAGCTTATGCACTTGCCTACAATAAATATACGTAGGTACTCGAAAAGGTACCTCAGGTAAAATCTGGAGAGAGACCTTCTGAATTAGTGAACTTATTTTTAGAAGGGCGGAAACTAGATAGTCAAATTCGTGCCAAGAGAATTAACTCAAAGTTTTTAATAAAGTCCTGAAGGTCAAACTGTAGAGAAGGTTTCATTAGCTCAAGTCAATTAACGTTGTTGGTAGCGGGATTCTTGGTATCTGCATTTTATGAAGGTAGGTACCTACATACATACATGTGTACCGTCTAATCGAAAGTATGTATGTACATACCTAAGTAGGTTAGCTTCATTTGCTTGTAGAAAAAGAGGCGTGCAGTACTGATAAGTGTAGGCGGATAGAAACACCGATCTCGACTAAAGCATCTTGCAGGCGGAAGGCTAAAACAGATTTTAATCCTTTCATTATTTGGAAGTTCCTTCGGGTCTAATGACTAAACGCAAAGTAAAATGTTGCACTGAGCCCCAAACACCTGCAAGTTCGCAAATACAACCAACGGAAGGTTGCAATTTATTATTCCCTAATAAATGGTTGGTTGGCTGGGCTCATTAACGGTTGCAATGTTTCCTTCCCTTCCCTATTTAAATAAAAATAATCTTGTTTCCCAAACTGTGTCATTCATTATTTTGTGTTTTGAGTAATTGGGGTAAAGTCAATACTAAATCCATTCAGTTTTTCATGTTTTCCATAAAGTGTAGCTTTATTGGGATGTATTTTTAAAACTACGGGCTTCACTCACTTCATAAATTGTTCTCTAACGAACGGACACTGATTGCATATAATTAGGAGTTACATCGGTGTATCTATGTAAAAAAGCAATTAATTCTCTGCAGCTGAAAGTAAGCTGACTTTGAGACTACAATCGTAAAGTGTTCCAACGTAGTATTTACGCATCTAACAGCGAACCACAGGAAACTAGCAGGTTTACAAACATGGCTAAAAAAAGCATTGCGGGCATCGATAAACCAACGGTAGATACCATTATAACGTCCTTTAAAGGATATTTTTACATTCTGCCTACGTCATACCTACATTGATGGCTAAAGGGGAAAACCATTCATTAGTCGCAATAAACCTCAAAAGACAACATAATTACATGGACGGATTATGTACATTCTACCCACTATGAAAAAAAAAGTAATTAATTGATCAGTCATCCGTGTGTTTCCGTCCCAATTGTGGAATAAATCTTACACTGTCCGAGACAATCACTAAAAGTCCATTTCAAGGCAGAGTTCTGTTAAGTCTTTGGGAGAGAAAAAAAAGAGAATGGACCGTTACCGTTAGTGACATGGACGGTAAACGAAAGGGGTTTTTTGCACTTTAAACCTAATTCCCCTAATACCCGGTCAGTGAGTGTCTGTATACATACAATAATGAAGCAAGCACAATTTATGGGTTCAGTTTTCTGTTCAAACTGGAATTGGAAGGAACGGCTGGTCGACTGGACCAATTTGGCCTGGTTGCCATGACCATATAAAAGAGATCACACGTATGAGAAAACGGCCAAATAGTGTATAACTCCAGGGCTTTAAATCCCTACCTAAACCTGGAGATCTAAAATGTATTCTTTGAGTATTATAATGTGTAATATTTCATGAGCTATTGAGCTATAAACTGTTTCAATGAATTATGCCTCGAAGCTACGTACATATCACAGTATTTAAACCTTCGCCTACTTCCCATCTACATACATCATTGACATACAAAGGGTCATAAAATAGCGGCTCATTGTAAAATAAACTTCCTTGATTTTTCAATTTCCTAATAAATATAAAAATAAAAGTTTAAAACTGATAGGGAAAAATATTATTTTATTCTTAAATGAAGATCTTACGGATAAGGATGTTGGACAGAAGCGTTGGCGGAATACAGAAGATAATGACTAGTAGATCAGCGACAGCCAAATTGAGTATAAAAAGATTTGTCACAGTTCTCATGCTGCTCGTCCGTATCACGACCAGAACGACGGATGCATTCCCAATGAAGCCCACCACAAAGATGACCGAGTAAGCAATGATGAAGAGTAAAGTCCAAGGAAGTCCATGACGAAGAACGCCGGATCCACGAAGCATTTGGACTTCCAAATTGAGATCTTCAGGATCCGAGAGATTTGAGTAATTCATTTTTTATTACGTCTCTTTTTTCCCCCTCTCTGTTTTATGCTAATTACTCTATTTGGTATTCGATGCTCGTTGAATCTCGTCAGGTAAATTATGACGCATATTTCTTGAGTAGTTGAGTATTCAAATCCCAGGAGCTTTTAGTTTACACAGGTAATTTAATGGAGATTTTTATAGCTGTAGTTGCAACTGTGTTATTAAGTGGGATTTTATTGTCTGTGTATGCAAATGTAGAGGCGGGATTGCTATATTGCTACAGGGGCCTAAAATGTACGTCGTTTTGCACTTTAAACTGCCAAGTTCAGTCTTATTTAGACGTTTTAGATGGAATTTACGGTCTGTCCTTTTGTTCCATATACTTCACTCAGTGGCTGTTAAATTCCCAAGGATATGTGCAAGCACTAACCTAGGACTTTCACCTCGAGCTTCTCACGTTCGTTCTGTTGTGAGTATGGAGGGCGCTTAATCGGTTCCCAGCCAGTCCCCACGCACACAGTAACTTTGACACTGATGAGTCCATGAGAAGGGGAAAAACGTCTCTGTCTGTCTACAGATCCACAGCATCTTACTCAATACTACCTGCATTACGGCGAGGGCCTTGCTCGGCATAGAAAGGATTTCATTATAGTCAATGTCCTCCAGCTTATTGTGAGCTCATGTGAGATTTCCTTGAATGCCTTGACTTTTATCAGCCATCAGTCGTTACTCGTAATCGTAAGTAGTCCATTGTGATAATGAGTTAAACAATTGTAAGCGTAATGAGTATGGGCAGCCTTTCGTTTTTTTTACTGTAGCACTCACAATTACAGGTAGATTCTAGAATCAGAGGTCTTAATTTGAGCCAAATTTCCATAAAAATGAATGGAGGTGGAAATATCCGTAAATGCGTGGGGAAAAAAATGGTATTATCAATATCACTGGAATTTATTTGTGCCTCCAGCACACGAAGTTCGACGACGGGACGTGTAGGAATTTTCTCTCCAGACTAATAGCAAACTCGTCTGCATTCCTCCACTCCCAAAAGTTACTGGATTAAAAACGTCTAGGTTGTAGGTCTTGGAGATCTTGGATCCTGGGATGGAATCATTTTGTCATTTTGATCATTGCCGTCTCGATGACGGGGGAAAAAGGAGGGAGTAGAATAAAGAGAAAAGGTTTTAAGGAGAATAAACAATTTCCCCGTCGCTTGGGCCCAAGTGTGTGTGCCTTCTGCCTGATGTCACAACCTTCTTCTGCAGGTCTATGTATACAATGCAATTTATATTGAGTAGGTAAGTTTTTTTTTCCCCTCTTTTCCTTCTTTTCTCTTTCAAACTAAGAATAAGTTTTAGCTTCACTCTTGGAACATTGATGTGACTTAAACTAAAACCAATGGACTTGTCGTCGAACAATCAAACTTACTCTTGTCGTCTTGTCCCTCCCTTGTTTGTTATACTTTCCAATCGTTCCACTTGAAATCCTTCCAAACTTTCTCCGATGGTCAAAGATTTTGTTTTGTGAGTCAAGTAGGAATTCTTAGGAGGAGTTTTAAAAGCCTCAAAAAGAACTGAATCTCAAGAGAAACTTTTGACAGGAGATTTTACAACCTTGAAACGGCGTGGAGCGTAAGTAGATAATTATTTGTTTGTTACTTCTTATCAACTGGTGATAGTGGCGATACAATCAAGTACACAAACAGTACAGTGTTAAAATAATCCTGGCGGTTGTTTATTTTTTTCCGGTGTTCGATCAAGAATCGACGGAACCCTGTGTACTCCTTACAACTTTGTGGAGGGAGCAAACAATGGGCTCTGGTCAAATTGAGAAAGCATGTTTTCTTGATTGTGAACGTGAACGTTTTGTTGAACAAATTGATGGGAGTTTTTTTTTTGGGTTGGGTGAAAGCACTCACAGGAGAGACTAGAAACACTTTACGGGAGCTTCTTGTCCGTCTTGTGAACGTCTGTTTGTGTGCTGAGACGAATTAGGTGAAAAAGAAAGGAGCTTGTCAACCGCTCGGCTGGGCGCGTAGATCTCGAATGTTGTTAGAGAGGAAAGAAAGCTGGGCTTTGGGGCTCGCTGTTTGAATGCTTGGAAAGTTGAGTGCACGTAAGGAGATATGAGGAGAGAGACCAGTGGAGGGCGAACTGAGAACAACTCACTAGTCAAACTCAAACCCAAGCCGTGCTCCTGAGTTATGGTAGACAAAGATTTACTTCAATTTCACAATAACGCAAGCGCTTCTTTACAACAATCGTATTAGGTACCCACACGTATAGGGACGAGTGTGAAGGAGCGAGGGACAGCCACCACTTGCAAGTATCAGATTCCGGGTATCTATAGAACCATCGGGCTTAGGAAGCCAAAGGAAGCATCTGTATTCTTTTGAATAATGGTGCAAAATGTACCACTTATACATTTTTGAAAGGGTAGAAACACCTAATTTAATTATTATTAAAAAAGCCTTTTGGAAACGGTACTATTTCTAGTTTTTCAACATTTTAAAAATGGTAATTTGTGTTTTGACCTTTTTGAAAGCGTTTGTTACTAGTTTTCCATGTTTCTGAAAATGTTAATTTCTAGTTTTGACCTTTTTGAAAAAGTTCATTACTAGTTTTCCATGTTTTTGAAAATGTCAATTTCTAGTTTTGACGTTTTTGAAAACGTTCATTACTAGTTTTCCATGTTTTTGAAAATGTTAATTTCTAGTTTTGACTGTTTTGAAAAAATTAATTTGTAGACGAAACCTTTTTGTAAAACATTCTTTCCATGGTTTCCCAGTTGCGAAAAGGTAAATAGTGCAAAATGAACTACATTCTAAATGTGTAAAATGCCTTTTTACTTCTGTGCGGAAAAGTGCCGTTTGAAAGTCTTTAAAACAGTGAGAAATGGAATATTTACAAGTTTTTGACAAGGTTCTTGTTTTTACACCGCCGTTTAGGTCACAGTTCACAATATTTCTCGTAAGTTATTGAGGAGAACCTCTACTTTGTTTATTGTGGATTGGAATTGTGACAAGATATGTATCATTTCGCTTCTTAAACCACAATATGCATGTTTCACAGGGTTTTACAATGTAAAAAGTATTAAAATTGAGCCGTCTTCGGCGAGTTTGTTTCTCCCTATCTCACTGGCTCTCTCATAGTTCCAGTTGTCCTAGCCTAGCCAACCTACTTGTTCGTAAAGCTAGGACTTGTGCCGCTTGCTGAACAAATTTACATTTTCGTTTAAACGAGTAAAAACTAGTAACGAGCTCTGAAGGAAGATCTAATAGAATTCTACCTATTAGAATGCAGGGATGCGTACTCTGATGCGCCACTCTTTAAAACATACATAATAAAAATACCTACCTACTTACATTACATGCCCACCCGGTTTTGCTTCGTTGTATCGGTATTCTCAAGGAATTTGCAAACATTAAATTAATTTCTAGGAAGGAGCACACATGACAGCGTGCATCAGGATCTGAATAAATAAAACTGTACAGTGACCAGTGTCATGTTAAGAATTGCTATAAACACACTCTAGGCTTTGTAGTTACAAAAATTATATGTATTTTATTTTTATTCAATATTTACGCTTATATAAGTATTATCATTTTTGCAAACAACTATTTTAAATAATACATGAATGCACATTTTCAAATTTTGCTGACCTGAAAAGAATGCAGTTCCTATACATCTTTTCAATTTTGAAGAGTAATTTCACTCGTACGAGTCTAAATTAGAAGACGGAATGTCTACAGATAGCGGCCGATTGATGATTGCGTGCTTCTGTTGCAAATTAAAAAAAAGCGCTACTGCTTCTGACTTACACTGTGAAACTCGATTAGTATTTTGTTTATGATTCCGGAAGGCTCGTAAAACAACGAAAGGAGAAAGGAATCATTAGGATTACAGCACTAATTGAAAACTCCAGATTGTGATGACTGTGAATGATGGATGGATAGGATGTACTAGGCGAGAATAAAAGAGTGAATCCTCATCTCGTTTCTTCGCATTTTAATTATTGCCGAAAAAGCATTGTATTTGCATGCAGAGACAAAAGTTACTTTTACGCTTTGTTGTTGTTATTATGTGTTGCTACCGTAGTTGAATTAATACGAACAAATACATATGTACATCCGTACAGATAAATTATTTAATGTTTTCACCGAAATTCTTCCGTTCTGATTCCAATTCTGATTCTAGTTCTGGTTCTGGTTCTGGTTATGATGAAACCAATTACAGTGTGTGTGTGTGTGTGTGTGATAGTTTGTATACGGATGCAACATGCTGCCTTAAAACTCTATTCACAGGAAATCCATGACTAATATCAAGGCAACATGTGGTCGTTGTTGTTTTAACCCTTTCGAAACGGTAATCAATTTAGTTTTACATCTTTTTGAAAGTGGTAGTTTCTTGTTTTGAACTGTTTAAAAACTGTAATTACTAGTTTTTGCCCTTTTTGAACATGTTAGTTTCCCGTTTTGATGGTTTTTGAAAACGTTAGTTTCCCATTTTGACCTTTTTGAAAACGTTAATTTTCAGTTTTTACCTTTTCAAAAACGTTAGTTTCCAGTTTTGACCTTTTTGAAAACGTTAATTTTCAGTTTTTACCTTTTCAAAAACGTTAATTTTCAGTTTTTACCTTTTTGAAAACGTTAATTTTCCAGTTTTGACCTTTTTGAAAACGCTAATTTCCAGTTTTGTTTTTTGGAAAACGTTAGTTATACTTGTTTTGAATGTTCTTGAAAATGCGGATTTCTAGCATTGACCCTTTTGAAAAAGGTAGTTCGACTTTTAGAAAGCATTTTTTCCGTTGTTTTCCAGTTCTGAATAGGTTCAATTGATTACACATGCTATCATTTTTTTTCCGTAAATGCGTAGTAATCGAAAGTCTTTGTGTGCACATTTATCGCTCCTACGAAACAATAATGAACCCAGTTTTAGTTCAAATCATGAAATTATAGGAAAGAGTGGAAATAATTAGACTTTTTCTCAATAAATACATACATACAAATGTAGTGCGTCATACTCATTCTCTTTGGCTTAAAAAGAGGCTTTCAAAGCATTAATTAAAAGAATAATAATCTTAAATTAATATAATCAACACAATTTAACGTGAATTTTGAGTATAAACGTGAATGCTGACTCACGTTTACTCAAAAATTTGCACAATGTATAATGCAAGCAATGCAAATGCGAATTTAAAATGTACACATGTACATTATTAGTAGCATGGTAGTTGTATGTATTTGTAGGATTTAGAAAATGAACACAGATGGCTTGGAACATGACTCAATTACGAATACGACGAGCAGAGAGATGCAGTACGTGTGTTCACATGTATTTAATGCATGCTTTTGCTTTTAGGTAACAAAGCGTAGGTACATAATTTCATTTACTTCCCTCATGCGATAGCCGAGCTAAAATTTTGTGTTGTGTAAGTCAAAGGAAGGCCCATCATTCTAATCACATCAAGACTGGATGCCATGTATTTGAATTATTTCTTTATTCAATTCCCTTTCAGCATCAAGAGCTTAATTGAATTTGAATTTGAAGAGTAGATGTGAATAAACTTAGTAGCTTAAAATTAACTGTCCTAATCTATGTACATATGAACAAAGTGTAATATGCACATACATGTACCGACACGTGCACATATGTTTAGCAGTGCATTGTAGTCCAGTTACACGCTCATCACGTCGGTAGAGGCGTACATTACTGCTTCCTACCTGTCTACATAGTACCTACCTATACTTTAACATGCAAAACCCATCTCATAATTAATTCAGAAATCGTCGCTTGAGAAGCAAAATCATGCACATCCAATTTTGGCTAAAAGAAAAGTGATGCATATTCACGAACTCTTTGCTTGTGCTCGAAAAGTACCAAGATTGAAGATGCAGATTTTGCTTCCGAATTCCGAAGTGACGAAATATACGCAGAGAACCCATTCTCAGAAAACAAAATCTAATTAGTAATTTATAAGTAGAGCATGTCGCCGTGCTTCTAATACGCTTAGACGCTTTTAAACTTAAATTTGATAAATGGTTTTTGAATAAATTTTGCAAATTAGAATTGTATGCATAATTCTTCTCTTGCAACCAGTACGTTCGTTGAATTTCCAATATTTGTATTATTTATAAGAGCTTTACTGCACTATTAGCAATATTAAGCCAAATTCAATACCAAATGCCAATCTCATTGACAGGCCCAGCTCTCTTCTGGTTTGTAGGGCATAAGTTACCTCGTCCTATAGCGTAGGTATAAGATCCTAAGCCGTTACATAATTAAAACCAATACCTGTCAGATTAAGGTGTGGTCTTCTACGAGCCCTATATTTTTGTAGCAAGAAAAGTAAAGGAAAGCCACTTGTAAGCAGGGAATTAGTTTTGATTACAGTGCACTGCAGCTGCCAGCTTGCAGCTGGTACTTTGCAGAAATAAATAATTATTGTAGGTACAATATACCTAATGTTTGAACTAAAAACGGATTTCCTTCCGTGGAAAGCATCCCATGCCAATGGAGTGAACGTGATCATGACAAATCCTTCGAGATGACTTGTTTTTAACCCTGTCCAAGCTAATACCCTATAGGGTCTTATTTCTGTATATTATATATTATGTATCCATTTTCTTATACCGACTTTCTAATGCCAATGAAAACTAAATGGAGAAAGCCAAGCTAAGAGTGTGGCGTGATGCACTTCAAGTAGTGAAATATTGAAGAGTGTTCTTGCAGAGGCAGTAACCATTCATAATAAGTAAATAAGCGTGTTGCCTTCAAACAAACTGTGTCAAACAGGGCTCGCAGGATTATGAACTTGTAGACACACATTGTCAGGGGCCTAAAATATGAATCAATATCGTCATTCATAACTCGAGAAACACGGAAATTCTCTTAAGGTAACATCCTTGTGACCCAAGACTTATCGTTAGCTTCAGATACCGCCTTTCAGCTTTGATCTATTGTATTGCCAATTTGTTTACTTTTTTTATACATTTACTTTCTTTTGCTTTGTTGCTCGGATTTGCGGTGGGAGTGATGGCCTTAGTGAAAATGAGAGGGCTTTCTAAAGCCAAAGCAAAATAATAGACGAAAAAGATTAGTTCGGTAAAATGCATACCTAAGTACATACATGTATGTATTACCTAGTACTTTTGTAAAGCATGCTAACAGTATGTGTGTTTTGGAAGTGCTACTTCAGTGTACACTTGAAAGTCAAAAGGCTTGTAGTAATTAGCAAAAATGTTACCTGTGCTTTGTATGTATATACATACATACATACAGCGAGCTGAGCTGACGCTGTATTGCTAGCAGACTAGAATCTACCCACATTTCATTAATAAATGCTGGATCCAGTTCAAAAAGTGATTCCCGGTAATAAAATGTAGTTGAGTATGAAATAATTTGATTTTCCTCTTAGTGTTATGATCTTCAGATCAGGCTCATCCTGAGATACCTAGAAAGCTCCTGAGCGATACTGTATGTACATAATCCACGCCTCAATACAGGCCAATGCTCCTGTGTATAAGTATACATATATACATTTAATACAATGAAACTAGATTTCGTAGTAATGCTTTGGGAACTCTTTAGTTTTCCATTCAGAATGACATTGAATTTTGAAGGGAGATTTCACAAGAAGGAATAATAATAATTGGGTTATATTTCCGGTTTAAAAAGCACTTCAAAAGAGATAGCTAAATGTCGTATGTAAAACTAGTGTCTACCTAATTTAAAGTAGAGTGCAGCTAAATAGATACCATTTTACAGGTGCCATCTTTTCAAATAATGTGTAGTTCAATCTGAATGTAGCAACCACTGAATGGCAATGAGCACACAAGGCTTTCTGGGAAGACGGCCCGAGCGCTCATTCATCATTGATGTCATATTGTCATTTGATGAAAAGGAATTCTTGAAAACTTATTGCATTGATACATATGTAAATATAGGTAGCTTTAGGGAAAATATCTATAGAAAAGAAATATTTGAGCTCCTTCTACTTGCTTGGGTTCTATAATTATAGTACTGGAAGTTGAATTGACGTAGACGCTTTTCTCAATCCGAAATAAATGGGTGCTCAAGTCAACTTAGCATTCATCATCGTAGCTTTTTTGTACATACTTACACATGCATAGGGAATAATACTTCATTTTTGTACAGTACAGTGTTGATCCTCACCGTATTGTTTCCGCGAGCATGACAAAACAATAATCACGTTTTCACATTCAACATGTCTACTGGTGCCTATCCCTCCAAATAATTAAAACTTTTTTTTAACAATTTCCATGGAGAGAAAGCGTCTTTCACTCAACTTCCGACTTCCGCGTGTTGAACAAACACAAAAGTAAAACTTTCTTCAAATCGCTCTAATTCCACGAATGCTTCCTTATATTTTTGTGGGCCTTGCTTCATTCCGGAATTGTTCCAACTTCATGCAAAACTTGAATTAAAATAGCACCGCACCGTCGTCAAACCTAAGGCTAGAATGAATGTATGCATATTCATGTGGAATGTTGTAGGAAGTGTTTCAAATCAGAGCAGAAGATTCAAAGAGCAAACATTCAGCTGAAAATGACACTACAGTTCAAAGAATGAAATCCACCGAACCGTGTACAGAAGGATCTCTAACAACGCCACCATCAAATAATAGTTATCACGTTTGCACTGGATCAATAGAACATTTTACTGGGTTGTGGCACTCAATCTTGAAAATATGTAACGGGTGTTTATAATAAAATCTGAAATCGATTTGCTATAATAGAAGAAATCCCGGTCTAAATTGGACCAAAAAATGATGATCGTGACTTATGCATTCTATTGCAGCTCCGTAAAAAACGTGCCTTATGCACAAATACAACAAGCTATGTATTGTCAAATTTTTTCGAAATGGACACGGAGGAGGCGATCCCGCGTCTCTTTTTGCCCGCTCCCATTGGTTCGTGCGCCCAATACTCCATGCTCTATGGATCATTTAAAATTTGGGAACGCCTCCTCCGTGTCCATTTCGAAAACATTTGACAATACATACCATTAGTAGTGAAGATGCAAAGTGGCCGGCCTCCATTTTTCGATGTAACGCTGCATCTTTACAATCGGGCAAACGTCAAGGGGCCACACGTGCTCTTACACAAAGTTTGAAAATGTGCAAAACACGTTTTTTGATGTAGCTTTGCAGTGCTGACCGCTTACCATTGCGCGATACGGCGTAAAATCAAAAAATGGAGACCAGCAACTTTGCTTGAAGGAAATTTCATCTTCAGTAACTATATACAACCTCAAATTAAACTTTCGTAGCTGGAGTCTGAAGATACTGAAAACTTATTTGCAAATTCTGTACCGTCAGTCTAATCACTCACTACGGTCTTACGCGTAACTTTCTAACGTTCAAAGGGAAAATTGTGTATTGAAGGTATTATTATTGTTACCAAGAGTGACTGTGGAGCAACAAGCAGCAAAACAGTGAGTTAATCGGCGCCGGCAGCCATAGTATCGGATAAATATAAAGGAAATACAACGCCGTGTTCGGAAAGCTAGGTGCTTTAAAGAACAAAGAGCAGTAGGAGTATTCACCCAAAATCAGAATAACTTTCCTTTGAAAGCAAAGTGAATTTAGTAATTACCTACATATACATCCAGAGACACTTCCCATTAATCAGCCACTTCCAACTTGTTAGGCAAAACACTATTTACAAATGCTAGCAAAATCTGAGTTTTTTTTACAATAGCACGTTGTACTGAAGTTATTAAAGCTGGGCAGGTAAAACGTTTAAAAAAAACTGCAAATCTTAAGTGGAGGATAAACATGTAAGGATAAGCTAGAACATAAGGATCGCTTAAAAGTAATGCGATTCTTTAGGTAAAAAGTTTTAGAATTCCATCTCGACTAATACAATGCAATGCAAAATGCATCAAGGAATTACGAAGGATTGCTAAGATATTTAAGTGCTTTGGAAAGCATCTGTCATCCATCAAATTCCATAAATACGTTTCTATTGGACAACTCCTATACCAAAGAGCAGTGAATGTGATCCCTAATATCGTCTTTTAAAATAGTGACCATTAAAACAAAATAAGGCCTTTGTAAGATTAGAGCTTGATCCTCGGATGAAGGATCTTATGTAATGCAATTTTGATTCGACAGCTGATTTCACCTGCAGCTTTAATTTTATTTTGTTGGTGGTATTTACTTATTCATAGGTTGCACTCAAACACTTACGAGAAAATTGAAAAATCCCATTCATTTTAGTGCTGAAGTTAGAAAGGGACGGTGTATACAGCACTGCCTGATACTGGGCTTACTGCCTCTGTATGCCACGTATTATAAAGCTCAGGGCTCAGTCCAAGGTCCAACTATGTATGTATGTATCACCTTATCCTTTTAAAATGAATTTTAGAATATAATTTAAAATTGAAATTGAATTTGTGAACCACAAGTTCAATGCCATTTCTATTCAGCCTCTTGTTCTATGAGTAGTGTGCGGCAGAAAATAGAAAAGCGAGATTATTTACGCTGTAAAGAATAAAGGGAAAGCGGATTTTCACAGGAAATAGAAATGCGTCATACAACGACTTACCACTACCGTCCCTTCAACATTTTAACCTATTCGCAACTGCTGAACCATAGAAAGAATGCTTTACAAAATTTTTTAATTCTATAAATTAACTTTTTCAAAACGGTCAAAACTAGTAAATAACACTTTTTCAAAAAGGTCAAAACTAGTA
>JAQFZC010005141.1:0-14711 GCA_034695205.1 Dicyrtoma fusca | reverse complement strand
CCCCCCAAGTTTGCATTTTTAACATTAGCGTAAATGGAAGCTCCAACCCCCTACCTACCCTCGTTTGCAAACGTCAATAACGGGCAGCCCCTAAGCGGCTATTCCTATTCTGTGTGATTTTAGCTTGCATTACGTTAGCTTGGCTAAGGGGCTTCCCACACAGTACGTTTCAAAAATGCGAGGAATTTCCTTTTCCATCGATTACAGTCTAATCGGAACTGGCAAAACGTGAAGTTGTCCAGTGTTTGTACTGCAAAGTGTCTATTTTAAGAAAGCCCAAACCAGAAAATAGCATTCAAAAAAGGCTAAAACACAAACCTAACATTTCTAAAAAAAATTAAAAGTAGAATTTAACATTTTTAAACAGGTCAGAACTAAAGAAAGTAACGTTTTCAAGAAGTACAAAACTACAAATTAACACTTACAAAAAGGACAAAACTAGAATTAAGCATTTTATATGAGGTACAAGCTGAAGATTTAAAATTTTTGGAAAGCTCAAAACTACAAACTGGCATATACAAAACGGTCAAAACTATAGAAGCTAACGGTCAACAACAACCTAAAGGTCAAAATAACAATCCAATATTTTGATAAAGATACAAAACCAGAAGTTATCGTTTTTAATGATGTCATTATACCAGGGAAAACTTTTTTAAATGTCAAAACTAAACAATAAAGTTGTTTTAAAAACGACGAAGCTAGAAATCAACACTTCAAGGAAAAGGTCATAGCTATAGAAAATGGCAGTTTGGAAGATTTTCAAATTACAACTTAAAATTTTCAGCTAGGCCTAACCTAGAATTCATTATAAGGGGAAATACACATTTTCAAAAAGTTTTAAAACTAGTCGAATTGGCATTTCAAAAATAGAATAAGTAAAGGCACTTGCAAAAAAAAATGTACACCTTTTTGTATGTATTTATTGGAATAAAAAATAAAATCGTTTTTTTTAAAAATAAAATAATAGAAATAATACTCGTGAAACGGACTCATCCACAGCCTCGGTTAAAACATCTCGACAAGTGAGACATTAGTCGTAATCTCCAATCATTGAAATCCCAACCAACTATGGCTATTTCCCTAAAAAGATTATTCAAATGGATTTGATCGGCGTTGCATTGGGATTAAATAAATAGGATAAATATATATACATATTACGATTACAAATACTCACACAACACAAAAATACAAATAAGCAATGAATGTTTTGTTCCATTATATGGGCAAATTACACAAATTACTTCGAAAGTGTAGTTTTTAAGTTCACGAGTATTGTACCATTCTTTTGAACATTTTGAAAATCTTCCTTTTACACTTTTTGTGACCTTCAAACATTAATATTTTATTTTTGTCCCTTTTAAATTGATTTTCTGTAAACACTTCCGTCGTTCCCTTATTGCATAAGAAACAGCCCCGGCATCGCTATAATACAGTCGCTTTTATGGAGGAATTGAAGGACAAATGCAAACACTATTCTTTTGAATGTGCAAATAATGTTTAAAAAAAGGTTAAAATTATGATACACACCTTTAGGAAAATTCTAATTTAGTTTTTTGAACTTTTTATATTACAACAAATAAGATTTTGAAAAAGACTAATTTTTGTTCTTACACTTTTTGAAATGTTAAAATCACAAATATTAGAACCTTATGGAAAATACCACATTACTCTTTTGAACTTTTTAAAGGTTAAAATAGGTAGTTTTTCATTCGGTTGGATTTGCAACTTTCAAACAAACCTAATTAATAATTTTACACTTTTTTTGACAGATAAGAATTACAATTTGTACCTTTTAAACAAAATTTAAATTGTACATAGTTTAGACACTGCACTGTTTTTGAAATGGTAATCTCTTGAATTGCATCTTTGTTTCAGGTGAATGCCGACTAGTTCTTTTGCACTTTGTCAAATAATAGGACGTTTGAATTTCTAGTTTTAAAAAAATGCTTACTCATAGTTTCACACTTTTTTAAAATGCTAACACCATGAGAAAGGTTTGCAAAATCCAAATATATGATATGTAATACTATACTAGCAAATATATTACATTGTACTTTGTAGAATGGTGAAGAAAATTAGGATTTTTATTTTTTTAAAACGATAATTTTATGGCATAGCACTTTTTCAAATTCGTGAACCATTATATTAATGCAGTTTTAAAACATTTTAATTTAATCGTCTCGCCCTTTTTTACCTACTAGCACCCCCCCCCCCCCCCCTCAAAGGTTATGTGCCACCCTGTACGTAGCACCCCCCCCCCCCCCTCCGGCCCCTCATTGTTAATTTGTCATTTATGCTCAGTCTCTCGGAATTTTTATTAATAAAATTAGAAATTTAAAATTAACATTGAAAACATTATCAGTATGTATTAGTATGCTCACATTATTGACACGGTTATAAAAAAACAGATTTTCAAACTGAACGGCGTCAAAGCTTAACACTAACAAACTGTGAGTTGGTTTTAAAAAGTGCAAATATGACATTTTGTCTCTTTCCATAAATGTGTGAATACGCCGATTTACATCTTTTCAAAAGTATGTAATTATAGCACTTCCCAATGATTTATTTTTGAGTACATGACACCATGAGTCTAAAGATTTCCCAATCAAGCTTTTTTATTAAAAAATGTATTTAATTATTTAACTTACTTAGTTTCAAATTGTGTGCTGTTTTTAAAAAGTGCAATACGACATTTTGTGCCTTTTTAACACAAAAACACAAAAACAGAACACTTTGCACTTTATCATCTCAGTAGGATGTTTTTGTACCTTTTTAAAAACGCATGTAAATTGTACATGTGGCTGATACGACTGGTACGAAAGCTTAAGCTAAACTTAAATAATGTGTATAAGCTTAATATTTCCACTGAGGGGCTTCAAAGCTCTAATAAAAGTTTACGCTATTTTCAAAGGCGTAGGTGGGCATTTCGAATCTTTTAAAAAACGCTTTTTAAACGCTGCGGATGACACAGGATTTTTGATGGTTTAGAGTCGAGACAGCATTGGCATTGCATTGGGCATTCACGCCATGGTGCTTGACAATTAAAACCGAAAACCGAAAGCGTCTCCTTATGAGCCCCATAAAAAGTAAAAAACTGCATCTCTAGAGTTCAAATAGACACATTGCACACTGCATATTCATTTGTGTAGAATATTTATTTGATACCACATTATTCCATTTTTCAGTTTTCAGCTTTTTTTAAATTATTCCTGAATAAAGAGTTGCCTAGCGACGCCCTTTTTCTTGTTCTTTTTTATACATTTTTGAAAAATTTTAATTTTTACGTTAGACTTGACCTTTTTAAAAATGCTATACATATGTATCTTGTTTTGTTCACTATCTGTTAGTACCAAACCTATTTTGATTTGGTTTTTTTTTAGAAAGGTACTATATCAACGTGTATGTACTTTTAAAAAATGGAATTAATTATTCTCCTTTGCTTTTTTTTTTAAATTAAAGCTTAAATACATATTTTGTTTAAAAAAGAAACAAAATGTCGTATCAAATGGTTGCATTTCAACTTTAAGTGTGTTCAAATTCAATTAAATATTGTAAACATGTCGTTTGATGTTAACCACGTTTAGTGAGGCTGGCCATCCACGTAAAGCTAAGCGATTCCAGGTAGCTGCTTTGATTGTTCTTGCGTTTCTGGTATTTAAATAAATTAACCCATTATAGTATCAATAATAAGTTGTTTGTTTTATTTTACGCCATTTAATTTTTAAAAACCCAGAAGTCTAAGGCATTGTGATAAATTATTTGATGTTCAGTGTTGAAACAAAAAGAGAAGATTGCACTTTCTTACAAAATTCAACCAGTCTATTACGATTTACAGTTTACACCCAGCCGTCGCCAAGACTCGTTGGGAGGCCAAGGAATGCATTTCATGGAAAGGTTTAATTATTTAAGAAACATCGCATATACTACGTCTCCAATTTAATTCGCTTTAGCAAACTACTGAAGGACAATAACTAAAAAATAAAACATGTGATATTTACCTTTTTAAAAATAAAGCAAAATATGGTACTTACCTTTTTAAAAAAAGCAAAATGTAATATATTTGCCATTTTTTGAAGGGCAAAATATGATATTTGCCTTTCTTAAAAAGCGACATATTAAATTTTTTGTATTTTTTGAAAAAGGAAGATGTCATAGAATGTTGAAGAGTGTTGCACAAAGAGGAACATTTGGGATATTTACCGTTTAGGAAAACGCAAAATGAGATATTTGCCTTCTAGAAAAGCAAAAAATTTCCATTTTATAAAACGTTAAATGTGATATTTGCATTGTTTGAAAATAGCAAACCGTTTTAGATAAACCAAAATGAGCTATTTGCCTTTTTAGAAAGATCAAAAAGTGGTGTTTGCCTACCTAGAAAAACTACTGAATATGAAATTTGCCTTTCCAAAAAAAGTACACTGTGATATTTCTCTTTTTAAAATAAGGAAATGTCATATTTTTTAATTATAAAAAGGCAAAATAAACCATAAAATAATATTTTTATAATGAAAGCAATACGTCATAATTGCCTGTAAAAAAAACCGAATCATTGTACTTCTACACGACTTCGAAGCAGCAAAAATGGCAAGTACAACTATGTTTTTGTACAATTTAATACCTAACAAGCAGTAATAAGCGGAAGGCCCCAAAATAATAGAATAATATGTTTAAGCGCAATACTGTTACGACCTTTCAAAGAGAGCTGTAATTACTTAATCTTTTCATAACGGTGTATTTTATTGTTAGTTGAATAGGTATTTGAAAATGATGATTTGTAGTTTTGAACTTTTTGAAAATGTTAGTTCCTGGTTTTGTTTCCCTCGCCTTTTTTAAAGTGCTATTGACTAGTTTTGTTTGCTTGTAAAAATTCTAGTTTCTTGTTTTGGTATTTTTGAAAAAGCTCATTTATAGATTCTAGTTTTGAACTTTAAAAAGCGGCATATGGATTAATTTTAGAACTGTGATATTATGTAAAATAATAAAGTAAATATATTCTAAAGATTCCTAAAACGAAAAGTCGTACAAAATTCGTAATTTCAGTAAGTTCTCATAAGCTCACGTGATAGATTTAAAAAATTGTTCAAAAAACTTTGAGCGGCGTTCGGATATAACACAAACTAATTCCCGCTTAGTTCCATTATAGTAATTTTTTAAATGATTAGCAATGAAGCAATTATCGGCAAAGCATGAAACAAATTTTTAAAATTAGGGAACTTTCCCGTATTACCTCGAAAAGTCTGTACCCAGTTACAGCGGCAGCATGGTTTCATACATTCCTTCAAAACCTACATTTTTTAAATTTTGTTTATGAATTTGAAACGCTTCTTGAATTTATTTCTTTTTTAACACTTTTTAAGAAAATGATTTTGTGTTGTACAATGACATTCTTTTAAAAAGATAATATTCTATGTATTTTTTAACTTTTGAAAACCACTTTTAAATGTTTTTTCCCCCTTTTATAAAGATAATGATTACACCACTGCTAAGTAATTCAATTTCAAATTTTTTTGCACGTTTAAATAAAAAATAGTGATTTTTTTAATTTCTACATGTCTATTTTATTAAGTTTTTTAAGATCAGTTTATTGTTTTGAAATTTTTGAAATACTAATTCAACTTTTTTTTTTGCATTTTTTTAAAATGGTACTGTTTGATACTGTTCAAAATGTTAATACCACATAACTCACTGTTTTCAACTCTCTAAATAAAGTTAAACGTCATTTAAGGACAACCCGTACGTTATAATTTCCATTTTTTTTTTAATTTAGGGGCATTTAATTTATGGCGTCAGAGAAACCATCCTTTTTTAGAGATGTACAAGTTTTTTTTATCCTTTTTGAACTGCTACACAATTTATCATTTTTAAAATAATTAAAAACAATGCTTTTTTAAACTTTAAGTTTCTGTTCAATAATGTTTCAACTTATTAAAATAATCCTTATTTTCAGTTTGAACAAATTGCAATTTTCGTTTTTGCACTGCTATGTGCGTGTGTTCTGCTGTTTTTAAAAGTCAAGTCTCTAATTCGTACACACGCTTTTCTAAAATAGCTTTCCAAGCCTTCCAGATCCAAATGGTATGACGTCACATTTGCAAGGCTCCATCCCGACAATTAGTTAACAATGACGTAACAATTGATTGTTCCTTCTGGAGCTGTTCAAAATTGACTGTTTTTAAGGAAAGTTATGGAAACGAGAGCCTTTACTTTATTTTAATTATTTCACTGTTTTGAGTGCTGCTAAATCTGATTTGTTTGACACTGCCTTTCTTGAAAGGTGTAATTACCATGTTTTCATCTTTTTTCAAAATGCTAAAATTCTAATATACAAAGATGCTGCTCACCTAACAATAATGTACACTTTCAGAAACATTCAACTGCTCCAGCCTAATTTTACCCTGAGTTTAGGGACGTCATTTGTGAACAGCCCCTTGTTACAACAGCTGCATGTGCTTATTGTTATTCTGGGGCTGTTCATACGTGATGGAGAATGGTTTTGTTGAAGCTGTTTAGCAGCATTTCTAATTTAGTGGTAAAAATGCAAACGTCAATTTTGAACAGCCCTCTAGAGTTTTTTCAATCGTAAAGTAGCTGTGAGCTAATTCCTTTAAGGGAGCCTTGAAAATATGAAGTAATACCATGTGGATGTTATTTAAAGGGCTTCAAAACTGTTGTAAACAACGGCGTTTCGTATTTCCGGGATTCATTTTAAAAGCCTGTGCAAAACGTTTTAGAATATTTTTTAAGAGTAAATAATAAATATATTACCATTTTGAGAAGTATTGAACAGAAGGTTAAGATCTAAAAAAACACTAATCTTTTGAATAGCCTTGAAACAGTTTTCTGAAAACTAGTAAAATAATAAAAATTCGAATTTTTAAAAGTTGAAATACCAATTATTGTGACATTTAAAAATTTTTGAACCGTGCCATGTATGACACAAACATGAGCGATGCTCATAGTAATTAATTGTAAAAAGGGTTATTGTAACCTTCTAAATAGGATCAAAACGGGATACTTTTAGCTTCCATAGGTGGTGGTCTCTGATGGTGTTATCATAAATTGGAAGCCCCTAAATGACAAAAAATGAAATTGAATAGGGACAGGGCTGTACATAATAGAAGCTTGCTTCTTTTTTTTATATATATAACATGTGTTCCTCCACCCCTGGTTTGAAAACGTAATTTCTGCACTAGCTCTTATGCCTTATGCAAATGGCTGTTAAAACAAGATTAGGTACAGAAGGCAAATGCAAGAAAAAATAATTATTTCTGCTAGCTGTGCTGTGTGGCGTTGTTAGTAGTAAAGTAATCATGGCTAAAAAACCACCCAAGAATTTTTTACCGTTATCATGTAACGGTCTTCAATTTGTTTTTAAAAATAGTGAGCACCGCCAAACTCTTGCTTTTATTTTTTTAAGTTTATTACAATTTATTATTATTATTATTGTCAGCAGCAGAGCCCCCCCCCCTCTCTTGTGGGAAGCCCCTTCAGTTATTATGTCACAATAAGTCCTTGTCAAGGAGGCCTGCAAATATGACGTTATACAATTTCTGCTCTCCTCGATTTTTACAAGAAAACAATTTGGGATTTCGATGTACGCATTTTGACAAAATGTAAAATTATATTATTAAATTATATTAATACAAAAGGTTTTTCAAAGGGTGAAAATCGGGATTTTATTCCTGTAAAAAATATCCTATTATTTAATTACAATTCGTCAAACGTATTTTCCAAACATTGATTTTAACATTGCGAAAAAAGGTGACAAAATGAAAAACGATTAGAAAACGATCAAAGAAAGAAAAACGGTGCGGTGTAGGACCGGTTCATAAACCGGAAGCCCCTACATGGCAGGAAATGAAATTAAAGAAGTAGATGACGTCACACCATTTGGATCTCGTGGGCTTGGAGCGCTATTTTAGAAAAGAGTATATTATGCAAAGAGACTTCACGTTATAAAACAGCAGCACACACACACACACATGTATGTAGCAGTGCAAAACAAAAAATTGCTATTTGTTAAAGCTTAAAATAATGAGCATTTTAATATTTTGAAACAGTATTGAGCAGAAACTTCAGGTTTAAAACAAAATTGTTTTTAATTATTTCAAAAATGGTAATTAAGTAGCACTTCGAAAAGGATCAAAAAAGAAAACTTGTACCTTTCAAAAAAATATGGTTTCTCAGACGTCTTAAATTATAAGAAATGGAATTTAAAGTGTAGGTGTTGTACCTAAATGACGTTTAACTTTTTTTAGAAGAGATTGTTTTCTTTTTGTTTTTGTCACTTTATGCCAAAGAAGAAAGTAAAAGAATTAAAATAGTTACAGTGCGCAATGTAATAAAAATTTAAAATTTAAATTTTGACGCCGTTTACTATTTTGTTCTAGAAATGCTACAGGCTAAAGCACAGAGTAACACAACTCACAGACGGCGGTTTAAAGGAAAAATCTAACAACACAATAATGGACAGCCCCTCCTCCAAATTTAAATTCATATTCTGTTGGAGCTTTTAGTTTATGACGTCACGGATACCACAGATTCTTGAAATGATCAAATATTCCCTGGTTTGGTCCTTTTTAAGGGGTTAAAGTGTTTAAAATGATATTTGCACCTTTTTTGAGCACTGCATAGTTTAGAATTTTACAGATTTTTCAAAAGTTACACATTTACACTTGCTATTTCACAAAATACTAGTTAAATGTTTGCATATTTTTGAAAAGACGAAAACCACGATTTTCACTTTTTGATGAAAATTTATAATATTACATCCCTTCAAAATGAGTAAATCTCGATTTACTCATCAATTCTAAATATGCTCAATTATAAAAACAGAATTATACAATTCGATGCTTTTGTTAGGTATCTGTCTTTTAATTTCATGCTTTTAAGTAACATTTACTTTGCACCACTTTATACCACTTTTTACCACTGTTCCTTTTTTTACTAGTACATACATACCTACACCAAACCAAACTAGTAAACTAGTATTAGAAAAAAATTCGGTTGCCGCGGAAAATAGTGAACGACGTCAAACCGCAACTTTTAATTTTTCAATTATTTTGTTTTTCTACTGCGGAAAATTATTTTTAATAGTAGAGTACCCACCCGTTTAAACTAGTTTAGTTTTATGAATAAAAATACAAAAATTAAACATTTGCTTGCATTGTATGCAAGCACTTTCTAAACATAAATTTAGTTTTTTCTTTTTCTTTTCCACATTTTTCTTCATTGTTGCACATTTTTTAGACCCTTAACGTCCATGCCATTCATTGATGCAGGCTTTTCCAAGAAAATATTGGAGCGAATTTCGAAAGTTTTGAAAGAGTTCTAATTAGAGATAGTTTTGCGTGAAATCGCAAGTTAACGATAGATAACTTATCTTTCGCAAGCTTAACTGTGAATAAACTGCTACGTGAAATCAGGGTCTACCAGTTAGTTAGTTAGTTAGTTAGAGTTACTCTAGTAAGCTTGAAAATGTAAATTTTATTTTAAAATAAGTGTTAAGCGTACGTACATATCCCTCCCGTAGATAGCCGTCTTATGCACGGGAGTGTGTGGATGCCAATGCACAAAGTGCATTGCATGCACCCACACACTCATCTACCAGCACTCCTCGCTCCCACGATCGAGAAGATGCAATTCAGCACTATTGGGTCCATTCCTCCCACACGTCAGCACATGCTGACGTTGCGTCTCGTCTGGAGTGGCCAGTTCATGCCACTCCAGGACAGACACACATAGGCTACATAGCTAGTAGTTCATATATGCGAGGCCCCCAGTGAACTCTGGTCCTCCACACTCATTCTTTGTATATAGAATAACTGTCTCTGCTCCAGACAGAGTTTAGCACTCAATCAATACACTTATCAATAAACTCACTAACCAAGCGACAAATAAATCCCCAGCATTTATTTTGCATCTCTGTCTCGCGTTTTTGATCGTTAGATTCCCCGTGGGGGAATCATAACATAAGATAAAATGAGCAGCTTTGAAGCTGCTCTAATTAGCAAATTTTTATTTAAAAGTACCGATTTCTAAAAATGGTTCGATAACAAGAACAGTTTATTGAAAACGAGAATTTGTGTGTTAAAAAAATATTTAAAACGGTTTTAATTTCTATTCATTTGAAAAGACAAATTTTCGATTTAGAACTACTTAACAAAAGCTGCGTTTACAATTTAAGAACATTTTAAGGCATGCAACTGCGACCAACCCGTTTGCAACTGCGATTTATGAACAGCTCGTAGGCTTCTCAACTACTGACTAGTGAGTAATTACTGCACTCGGGTAAAGTGAAAGGTAACCCAAAGGAACCATATCGCCACTTCAGATGCAAAATAATGCGTATCCTTCAAATTTTAGCAGGCATTCATGTATATCTCATTTTTGATATACATAAGTAACTACATATATACAGATACCTGTTCTAATGTTGAAAGACAAAACATTTTGCATTTTTTTCGAGATATAAGTTCTAACTCTTGTTTTTCTTAAAAGGCCAAAACAGTAAAATGTTATTTTCTCAAAGGGTGTATATCGTAATTTTATCATTTAAAAAAGTATAGGATCATACTATTTACAGTCGCCTACCAACTTACCAGCGGACTTGAATAAATTACGTGCTCAAAAATATCTAAATTTTGATCTCTGTCACCAATAATGCCTTAAAGTTTTATACCATGCCAAACTAAAAAAGTGTTTAAAAACATTTTTTTTAAATCAATTTTAAAATCAAAGTTTCATTTTGAAACGACCCAAAGAAAAGGCATGAGGTAATTTATGGGAATTTACATACATATTTTACAAACAGTGTAAAGCAACTAGCTGCTTATTGATTGTTTTTGACGGCCTATAAATGATGGAGGAGGGTTTTTTGAAAGCTCTTATTTCTAACTAATATTTAAAAATTGTTTAAGAAAAGTTTTTTAAACGTTAATTCTTTACAGCTCCTTAGAGCTCGAACAATTTAATACGACGGAAACTGTTTACTTATACTTGGTAAGAAGCCTTGCAAATACGACGTAATCCCATTTGGATTTGAAGGGCCTTAAAAGCTGTTTTTAAATAATAGCGTATTCAGCTTAGAGGATTCGTTTTAAAAATAGACACACCCACACATTAGAGTGCAAAACTGGAAATAATTATTTTTTGAAAGTGTAAATATTGACGAGTGAGTATAGTGAAAAGCGTACTGAGCAGAAAATCACGACTGAAAATAAAAATAAAATAAAAACCAATAATTTAGCCTTCTGAAAGGTATAAAATAATGCATTTTAGAGAGTGACAAAGTAATGATAACATTTTTTAAAAAAGGTAAATAAACTGAATGTGTCATACATTACCATTGTTCATAATATTTATTGTACCCTTTTGAAAAAGATTAAAACAGGATGCTCGCACCTTCTAAAAAGAGTGGTTCCCTTGAAATCATAAATGAGAAGCCCCTACATGACAAAAAATGACATTGAAGAGAAAGAAAGGGCTGCGCAAAAATTTCGTTTTACGTTGTTTAAATTGGTATCTCTCCTTTTGTAATGATTGGCTCAATCAATTTCTTACAAACTTCATTTATGCACAGCTCCTCATGCAACCGGCAGTATAACATTAGGATTGTGTCTTAATAATGCAGGGAAATATTTCATAATAAACTAATACTTTCCGTGACGTCATAAACTGCTAGTCCCTACGTGACACGACATGAAATTGAAAAAGTAGGGGCTGTGCATAAGTGGTGTCGCTCCAGTTTTGATTACAGACTGTTGCACTTCACAACAACCAAATTATTAGTCTATTTTGGCGCCATCGGAAAAAGTAAACGGCGTCAAGCACCAACTTTTAATTTTGTAATAATTATGTTGTGTTTTTTCACTGTGGAAAATCATTTTTATTAGTAGAATTCCCACACGTTTTAAAAAGTTAAATTGTACATCTAAAAATTAACATTAGCTGGAATTAAAAGCGCTTTCTACAAATTAAATCATGACTGGGCGCTTTGCACAAAACTGCTTGTAATAATGGACAATTTATAAAATATAGTTTTGTAACACAATTATAATTTTAAGTAAAATTTATAATAGTATTATTAATTAATAGCGACTGAAGCTTGCAACCATTGTTTGACTTCTAATGTCATTGTCATCAACAGTGTGTGTTTGGCCACCACACACTGTTGCGCTACACTGCACTGACAATTCTACATAGGAACAGTAGCCACAAACACAGAAATTAAGCGCAAAATACAAAGTCATAAGAAAACCAACTATCATAACTATCAATAGTTTTATTTTTGAAAACAAACAAAATACAGTTTTTAACTTTTTTAAAATGGATAATTTTTGCTTTTACATGTAAAAAAGTGCAAACGCTTCCATTTTTACAATTCATTTTTGGAAGGATCAACATTTTTCGTCTACGTGTTTTGAAAACGCTAGAAATGTCACAATAGTGTTTTTGAGAAGGCGCAAAATTTCGTATTTTCATATTTGCAAAAAAATGCAAAATGTCATACTTACCGGCATTTAAAAAGGTGCAAAATTTCCTATTCGCACGTTTTTGAAAAGTCACAAATATCCTATTTGCCATTTTTCGAAACACTACATTTTCAATCCTAGTTTACATACCGTTAAACCTCACAAAGCCCACTGCTACCTGTTTAAAAAAAGTGCAAAGCTTTTTCACTGTCTCTTCAAGTAATGCAAAATGCCTTGTTTACATTGTTTGGAAAACGCAAAAGTGTGTTTTGGCATGTTTTATAAGTAACGTAAACAAGGAGCGATACCATAAGTGTTTTGCATTCACGACAGGACTGTCCCTGGAAAAGACGTTACTTTAATGCGTTGATAAAGTTGTTTAAAGCTTTTTTAATTGTCTAGCAATAGGTTTTGCTTCTCCAGCGACGGCCCATTAACCTTACAATTTGTGCAAGCGTTGTAGCATTGCAAAATGCACTACTAGGAAAAGCCCATCCGAGGTAACATATTAAAGGACCCTGTAGAAAAAAACGGTTATTGCATTGCATTTTATTATTTGTTGCTAATCAACTAATTACAGTCATCAAGGAATCAAATAATAATTATTTTTGTTAAATTCTAACGCCACACAAAGCCTTTAATTTACTTGTTATTACGCTCACTTGTAGTTAATACCGATGGTTTAATTCTCTCTAATGTTTAATGTTTTGGGGACTTTTGGTTTGCAGTATTTAGTGCAGACTTATTTTCTGTAGTCGGGACTTACTTAGAATTAGAACTAAACAGTAAAAGAAGATTGTTTTGTAAATTCTTCATTAATTCTTGCGTTACTGGTAACAAACCGGGAATTTACGGGAAAATGTTCAAGGAATTTATCATGAGGTTATGAAAATACATTTCTAGAAATGTTCTCATATCAAAAATTATGAAATGTCTTACGAATTCATTTAAACTAGTTGCCTCTACAATTTAGCAATCAAAAGCAGGAATAATTCATTTTTAAACATAAATATCTTTTTAAAACTAAATCCAACTGCAAAGGATATTTATACAAATTGCAGGCTTTGATGCCGTTTACAATTTTAATTTTTGTTCTTTAGACGAACCAAGTGTAGTTGGATTTATCCAATCTTCAAAAATCAAACATAATTCCCTAATGTCAACTTTTGTTTAATCTAAAATAAAAACGAAATTGCTTTTACAACTCGATTTAAGTATGTATTTTACATTGTTTCCAATGTTTGTAATTCACAAATATTTATTTTATATCATTTGTTTCTACAATGTTTTAAAAATCCCGCAGAAAGAAAAATATCTCAGGAATATTGTTGCAAAATTGTCCAATTGCAATAACTTGTACTCTATATAGCTTTTCACGATAATATTGTAACAAAAATTCCAATTTGTTTTCCACAGTTTTGTATGGCAGAAGAAGACAGAAAAAAATAGAAAGTAGCTCCAATGATTTAAGTGCTAGTAGGTTGAAACCCATTGCTTTTTTTTATATTTTTGCATGAGTGATATTTTAGTCAATTGCCGTCGCCATCCCGGAGGGCATTTAAATTTAATTGTCCAAATTATACAGAAAACTTTCAAAAGTCGTCCATTACACAGCAAACCGCATTGACCCTGTTATTGTCTTAATTTCCAATGCTGTTTTAGTCAGAGATTTAAATTTTATGTGAATTATGTAAACCCATACGTTTTAATTAGCCCAATAATTCTAATTCCTAATTATTTCCTACAAGACCAAAAATAGTATCATTGCGCATTGTGGAAACAATGGTCAACTTTGACGTCGAGCATAATTTTGTACTAAATTGAATTCGTTCTACTAGTAAATTATTTTGTGGTAACTGTAATCCAGAAAAATATTTTTATTTTTTTAAACACAAAAAAAGTTTAAAAAAAATATATTATGGAAATTAACTTTTTGTAAAATACTTATTTTTGCTTTTTCATAATGTAGAAAAAAGCACAAGCTTTTACTTGTAGAATCCTTTATTTGAAGGGATCAAAATTCACCGTTTACTTGTTTTGAAAGCAAAACGATTTTTTCAAACTCATGTTTCTAAAAAGAGGCCTTCTCTCACCCTTAAAATTGAAAAATACGCATCGAATTATTGTTGATTAATTCAGTTTGTTAAAACTATTAATTGAAACCATTTTTATTTTTTCCGAACTTTTAGATAGCTGCTTTTGTTTACTCTCATACCAGGTTTTTCTAAGTCTTCTCAA
>JAQFZC010005140.1:0-14712 GCA_034695205.1 Dicyrtoma fusca | reverse complement strand
ACTGTGACACTACTGTCAACTGTGACACTACTGTCAACTGTGACACTACTGTCAACTGTGACACTACTGTCAACTGTCACGGCGTGCCTCAAAACTCCACTCAAAATTTTGAGTGTCCCCTCATTTTGTTAAGTGAGTGTTTGTCAAAAAACTTTTCTGAATTCTATTTTGAAACTCACATTCAAAATTGCCTGAGTTTGAGTACAAGTGACGCTCAGAAAACCAATCTACAATTCCACGGTAAAAGGATGACTATGAGTCTCGAAAACAGCGCCTTACAGCCTAATTTTGCTGAGATCCTGAAATCATAGAATATTCAAAGTTTGAGCTTATAAAAGGAATGTTATAAGTGGTCAAAAGTCAATTTCTTTTTATTTCAACGAAATAGGGTTGTTTAATATAGTTTCAGATGCTGATCAATTATGTCACAAATTCAGTCGTAGTGTGAAGGCTTGTAATTGTGGTCACGTTTTGCAAAATACTACTTAAGCGGACAACTGCATTTTAAAAAATCATTATATAATGTAATAATACACCCCACCTCCCGTTGACATCATCTTATGCTACTAGTGCCCCCTAAATATACTGCCCACCTGAAATATATCTACGTAAAATATTATTTTTCTGTATTTAATGTAATGCGGGTAAAATAATTAGATACCCACATTAAGATAAGATAGGAAACAGTGGGCCGTTGAGAGTAAAAACAATCATATTGTTTAATTCTTTTGTTATGGTTTAAATAACTGAAGAAATATAATCTAATTACAAAAGTAAATGGCTACCCCCTTTAAACTTATTATTAAACTATCAAATTGCGATCAATTTTGTCCAAAACATCATACTTTTCTCACACAAAGAACTACAATATACTACGAACACGGTGGATTTTAATTTTTGATCAATATTAAATAGACAAAAGTATGATTTAATACTTAACTTCTTCAGAATATGGAAACCATGGTAGTCATGTTTAACAAAAGTGCTTAATCTACAAAATAACGCTTTGAAAAAGGTCAAAAACTAGAAATTCCATTTTTTTTATAAAAGGTCAAAACTAGTAACTTAAACTTTCAAAAAGTCGAAACTAGAAATCATCATTTTCAAAAAGACGTAAAACTAGTAATTAACTTTTTCAAAAAGATTTAAACTGGAAATTCACACATTCAAAAAGGTTAAAACTAGAAACTTGCGCTTTTAAAAAGCTCACAACTAGAAAAGACTATTGTCAAAGTGATGCAAAGCTACTAACTCTTTCAAAAAGGTCAAAACTGAAAATTCACACTTTCATAAAGGTCCAAATGAGTAAAATACACCTTTAAAAAGATGTAAAACTAGACGCTTTATCGTTTCGAAAATGTTAAAAATCTTGGTCTAGCAAACTTTGCGGCTGGTCAGACCCAGCCGCAAATTTGCTAGCACTTTTTGAAAATTGCTAGCGAAATTAAAAAGTCGAGAATACGAATTTCAATTTGCTCAATGGTAAATCACTATGGTCTAGCAGAGCTGTTTTTTCTAGCAAAGTTGCTAGAAAATTTTATGCTCAGAATACGGATTCTAGCAACCACCATAGCAACTTTTGCTAGACCCCTTGCTAGACCCCCCAGAATAAGGCCCCAGATTAACACAACTTTATTTATACTGTGTAGCAGCCTAGCCTGGGATTCCACCATACGTTGCTAGTAAACGACTTGTTTGTATCAGTGTATGGTAGTATTGTCTGGTATTATTACAATGATAATGATTGGTTACTGAAAAAGTCCGTCACAATTGTGTGACCTCGTGAAAAAACTGACACAGCTTTGACAGCTTGTTTGTTAAACGAATAATAGGTAGGTAAGTGTACGTACTGACGGGCTTACAAAGCATAGAATCTGCGCCATTTGTTGGATGCAAGTGATGGATTATCTATTATAATAATATGTATTATGTCTGCATGACATGAATCCTTAAAATACTTATTTGCTTGCTCTCCTTTATCACCTCTTTCCTCTCCGTGTTCACACTTTTATTAATAGACTTAAAGGGTATGCAATTAAGTACCTGTGATTCACATTGATGGGTTGAGTAGATCCAAATAAAAATCTGCCTGTTTTCGTTTGTTTTGCTTGTGTTCCTTTCCTTTCCCGCCTTCCATTTTCTTTTCACGTTGTATTTGTACGTTTATACACTTTTTTTTTATTATGTAACCTAATTTTGTGGGCTAATGAGTGAAAGAATATAAAGAGCACTACTACTGTTAAGGGTTTGAACTCGCTCATTCAATTATATTAGCCCACACCACTCACTCGTCGTATATGAGTAGGTATTCTTTTCTACATTAAAACTACTTCAAAAAATTAATAGCGTATTGACACAGTTGGCTGCCGCAGGAAATCGAGCAAGCTATTATGCTTTCGTTCTTGGTTGCTTAACTGTTGCTGCTCACTGAACACCTGCGTTCGTTCCAATAATAATTGAAAATGTCGATTGAAACGTGTGGCTATGCTTTTGTAATGTAATTTATGCAGCAGTAACGTCCATATTTTTGCGCGTTCTTGATCATTTGATTGTAGGTAAGTGTGGATATTGCATCCTTACCTAAGGATGCATTAAGTTAGGAAGATGGTAGTATGAAAAAAAATGCTTAGTTCGTTTTAAAGTTGAAGGACCTGTAAAATTTTCAATTTCCTACTCCTTTCTTCGAATCCTTCTCTGTTAGAATTATTCATGCTTTCAGCGAGTATGATTTAAATGGAATGCCACTGCAAGTAAAATTTAGCCACGTACGTACTAGTATGTATTTAGCTGTTGTGGAAATGTAAGAAATTTACTTAATTTCTCAATTGTTTAATTTTTTTTAGTACAAAGATAATGAAGAAGTAGTTTTATGGATGAACACAGTGGGACCTTACCACAATCGGCAAGAAACCTACAGTTATTTTTCGCTCCAGTTTTGTAGAGGGTCTAAAGAATACATCGGGCACTATCATGAAACACTTGGAGAGGCTTTGCAAGGATTCGAGTTGGAATATTCGGGCCTCAGCATCGACTTTAAAGGTAATGGAGTCTTATTACTCCTTTATTAATAAAGAGATTATTTATGCGTTGAATGCATATGAAAGTCTGTGAACACTGTACTTAGTTAAGAATTTTTTCTGTATTGCAGTTGATACTCAGCGAACAGTTTTCTGTGAAATTGAGCTTACTGAAGAAAAACTAAAAGCATTTATTTATGCTGTAAAGAATCGTTATTGGTATCAGATGTTTATAGACGACCTTCCTATTTGGGGTAAAATTTTAATTATAATGGCTCTTACGATGACATGCTTGTACATAAATATAACTTATCAACTCCATGGGCCAACTAAATGTATTTGTAATCTTTTTAACAGGGGTTGTAGGAGAAGCTGATGATACCAAGGGTGAATATTACCTGTATAGTCATAAGAAGTTTGACATCGGCTACAATCAAAATAGGATTGTTGATGTTAACATGACCACAGAGGGGAAGGTACTCCTTAAATCCGGAGCAAAAGTTCCATTTAGTTACGAAGTCAACTGGAAACCCTCCAAAGTCAAGTTTGATGACAGATTTGACAAATACTTAGACCCCAACTTTTTCCAACATAGGATTCATTGGTTCTCCATCTTTAACAGCTTTATGATGGTTATCTTCCTTGTTGGCCTAGTTTCTATGATCCTTATGCGAACGTTGAGAAAAGATTATGCTCGTTACGCCAAAGACGAAGAGATGGATGACATGGTATATGTTAGTAAAATAATTTTTGCATGATTGCTTGTTTTGAGGGAGTCAGTTATCTAGATTCCATGGTGGTATCCTTTTTTGTTTATGAACGGTGTATATATCATGTCACATGGTTGTTTTGGTGTTTATTTCACAGGACAGGGATTTAGGAGATGAATATGGATGGAAGCAAGTTCATGGAGATGTTTTCCGTCCAGCGGCCAAGCCGTTATTCTTTTCTGCCTTATTGGGGACTGGTTATCAGCTACTCACGGTTACTGTAGTTGTGATTCTGTTCACTATTCTAGGAGAACTATACACCGAAAGAGGCTCTCTGTTAAGCACTGCCATCTTCGTTTACGCTGCCACTGCTCCAATTAATGGTTATTTCGGAGCTAGTTTATACAGTCAGATGGGAGGCAAAGTAAATCAATATTTATCAATACATGTTTCATTCACCTACGTACATGTTTTAAGATGGCTAAAACCTAAATTTTATTTGTATTTAACAGCGATGGATTCAACAAATGCTTGTCTCCGTTTTTCTGCTACCCTCTGTCGTGTGTGGCACAGCCTTTTTCATCAATTTCATCGCAATCTATTACCATGCATCAAGGGCTATTCCGTTCGGCACAATGGTAAGAATATCTGTGTTTGCGTTTGACCATTGAATGTGATTAAAGGATAAAAAAGGTCCCGGATAAATGAGTTCCGAAAAAATTCATCATTATAAAAGAGTCCGAATGTCCGAAACTCTAATTAGGATAAAAGGATCCCTTATACCGAGTGAGCCATAATAAATAATGTGATTGCGGCGAAAATCCAAAGTTGCATTATGCATTACAAAGAATGGTTGAGTTCCTTCCTTACTTTTAATATTAGGTAATGCCAATGCAGCATTTTTTATTTGCTAAATTCACTTTACAGAAATTTGAAATAATACTAGTGCATTAATAGGGTCCAAGTACCGATAACGCTTATTTGTTGGTTTTGCTTACCCAAACTCTGCGTGATATTTTATTTCTGCATTAAAATTTACTAACTATTTTAAGTTGCAACTACAACTTTCATTTTAGAAATGAAAATGACAATCGTCTTTCTCTTTGTTAGTAGCCCAGGCACGCTCTGTTTTTGACTTCGAGTTGTCTTCAAATTTTACCGTTTAGCATACCATTTTAACGGAAATGGTAAGTGAATTGAAGATCTGAATTTAATTTTTGAGTACGGCTTTCAAATTTTGAAATATTTTGAAAATTGTAAAAAAAAAAACATGAAAAAACCAACTTTTTATGAATAAATGTTAGTCTAAAGCCCATGACATCCGTATTTAGCACGCGATTACCCTTAGATTGGTATATCACAAATCTCGTTTGGTTGTGAGTTACCGGTCGCAATATGATTTTGAAAATTTTCGGTTTTTCAGAAAATTCGAAAAGCAAAAACAAGTTGGGCGAAGCCCACTTGTTTTTTAAATAATTATTTTAAACCATCTTACTTTCATGCAATTTGTAAGCGGAGCAAGTTTACAACAGTGACGTGCATCCAGCTTCCAGTTTTTGCACAAATGCACAACTAGTGTAAACTGCTAATTTTTGAATCCGACTAATCCTCGGCTATTATAATTTTAATTTCTATGATATGACTTCAGTAAGTAAATATTGCTGCACTGATACAATTGTTATTAAAAGTACAGGAGGAACTCAATCATTCTTCAAAATGGAGTGAATTTCGAATTTCGTGGTAAACATTTTTGATATGCTTATGCATGACTGACTCGGTACGCCGGACCTTTGGATACTACTCATAGTCTGGTACCCATTTATCCTGGGTTCGTTTATACATTTACCATTGAATGTAAGTACATATTAAGTGGAAATATGTCTGTTCTCATTGAATCCGTTGGCGAACTGTAGTTTGTTAGCTATAAGCTTGTTTTTGTTAAATAACTGTTCAACAGTAGTATCGGGCTCCTCTGATTAGGCTGGGTTTAATCATTATTTTGGATTTAAACTTCCGTAGTTCCTACGCTGACGGGGAGTAGTTTACATCGATTAAAAATACATAGCTGACTCTACAACAAATAAATCAGCACAAACATGCATTCATCATCATTTATTTTCCAGTATCCCGAGCAATTAATTGCATATATGTATTGCGTTTTTATATCACGTGTATAATTTGTAATTCTTATTGGTATACTGAGCCCGTTGGGCTATCCTTGTTGGAGGACAGTGATGACTTTGTTTTTGTTAGTAAAGTTCGTCTTTCTCTCTCTCTCTCTCTCTCTCTCTGCTATGTAGGTACGAAGTAGGTATGTATATTATTTCTATATGTATGTTTTTGTAAACGTTCGGGATGGAATGTTGTTCCTTTTAATGAGGTGTTTAATATATTGTTTTGAGTAGAGAAGCTTTTTGTGTTACAACTCTTTAAGCACATAGTAATCATAAAATGAGTCGAATGTAGTTTTCAGTCATTAACCTATTTAGTCCCAGAGTGTTTAGGATCTTGCAAGTTTACCGGCTTTCATTACATCGCGGTGTGTAGTAGGGCAGATCGAGTTCCGTTGTGATGCTTTCGACGAATATGCAGACATTTTTTTTAAGAACAAAAAATTAAAAATTACTGGATGATAACGAATGTATTTTACTTTTCAGGTTGCTGTGGCTTGCATCGTTCTGTTTGTGGTCTTACCACTAACTTTGGTTGGGACCGTTCTTGGACGGAATTTAGCTGGACAATCTGACCACCCTTGCCGAGTCAATGCTGTCCCTCGGCCTATCCCCGAAAAGAAGTGGTTTATGGAACCCCCTGTGATTGTTGCCCTTGGTGGTGTTCTGCCCTTTGGTTCTATCTTCATTGAAATGTGAGTGTTTTTGTCATTCTGACGGTTTTATAGACAAATTTGTTTAACACCTTCATTTATATTTGATGTATTAAAAAACTCCTCGTTCTCTAGGTACTTCATTTTCACCTCATTTTGGGCGTACAAGATCTACTATGTGTATGGTTTCATGCTGTTAGTGTTCCTCATTCTCTTGGTCGTAACTGTTTGCGTAACTATTGTCTGCACGTACTTTTTGCTCAATGCCGAAGATTATCGATGGCAATGGACAAGTTTCTTTGCAGCCGCTTCCACTGCGGGCTATGTATATGTCTACTCCATCTACTACTTCATCTTCAAAACTAAGTAAGTAATTTTGTCTGATTATTCATTATTGCCATTGAAATCTGTTATTTTGTGGAAGATTTTTCGTGGATGATATCGCTAATTGTTCCACTTTCAGGATGTATGGGCTGTTCCAGACGGCCTTCTACTTTGGCCATATGGCCCTTTTCAGTCTCGGTCTTGGAATCATGTGCGGCACAGTTGGTTACGTTGGCAGTAGTTACTTTGTACGAAAAATTTACTCCACGGTTAAAATTGACTGATGCCTTCACCTTATATAATGACTTTTTATTAACCTTTAAGTTACGTGTACGTTAATTATAAATTATAAATAATTATGTGCAGTGGAAAAGTATAAGGATAAGTATGTAGCCATATTCAGGTCATGTTGATTTTCGTCTACCACCTACCCCGAAATTTATCCCACAAAATTTGTCATTGAGAACCAGGAACGGCGAAATCAGTACAAGATGCTGAACAGACCATTAATATTATGTGTAATTTGTTGATATCATGTCGTGTAAGTATTGGGCATCCAATTAGACGATAAAAATATTAAGTTTTGTAATGTCAATTCCAAGTTTTGCTGTATTAATGTTTCCAGTATGCGCCAGCGCATCATCACCTACTTTTTATAGCCTTGATTCAGTCTGTTGCATAATACGAGTTGTTGAATTTTTCGAACTTGTTGGCAAACCTGTAGCTAAGCAGTTTTATAGCCTAAATAATACAAAATCATGTATTACTTAAATAAAAAATGAATGGTGAATCTTGAATCTTGAAATCCATTCCTGGGGCCCATCATCTTACAGCCCGTGATCGTAAATTAAGTTTCCGCACATTGTAAATTAGCTTTACGGAGTTGTAGGTCAGATTTCGTACGAATATTAAATATGGACTGTGGATGTTGAAATTTATTGCCTTTTTAGTTACATTTCATCTTTAATATGCATGTAATTTATGTAAATGCCAGTTCGACTCCATGGGCTACTTCATTTCAGCGGACCCAGTGGACCCGGTCTGTAGTAAGTACCTTGGAGTCCGGCATTTTAAAAGTTGTCCATTACCATAATTCTAGTTGTGGTTCATTTCCCCATTTATGTTGGCAGTATCATCACAACAGTATCAGAGTGCTTTAGATACTCTTGTTTATCATAGAATATTATCACTATGTAATTCCTGTTAACATCGTTGAAATACTTATTTTGTAAAGTAAATCATTGTAACTTTTATAATCATTTTGGCCAGAAAGGCGTAGAGCAGGCAATACTTTGTTAACTGTAGTTTCGTTGAATTAACGCTATTTTGTCGTTTACTAAATTTCGTTTTTGATTTGAATTTCTGTGGTAGTGTATAGAAAGTTATTAATAAGTAAGAAGTGATTCTTTAGAGTCTTACATGGGTACCCCTATGTATAGGATGTTCTGTGCTACTCTCAGTCTACTCTCGTCGACTTTGTTTCGTTATGTAGTTATAAGAAACGGGGGTCCGTGTTAACGTTAACCATCGAAATACATAATGCAGCAGAGAACAATTGTACAATCGACAATGTTTACCTTATCATCCTAATATGCAATGTATGCAGTCTGTACTGAGACTGAGATCACATCAGTTTTATAATTCTAGCAGGAGATAGGATTTGCCGGTTGCTTCTTACATGTTGGCATATTTTTTTCTACAAAAATCAATACCTTGCAAGAATTAACTACTATATACTACTAATAACCTTAACTATTGATCTTTATAAACTATTTAAAAGTACTGTTACCTACTAATTACCGTCTAAAATGTCAGCAGAAGGATTCTTGGCTAGTAATTTTGGAAAATGTTTGTTGTAAACTTTCTGCTATATATATAAAATCCCAGTTTACGCTTTTCAAAACACTAAATTGTCAGCTGAAACTAAAGGCTGAGATTTTGACTTGACTTTTAAACAATTAATACTAAAGCTAGTGGTACCGATACATGTAATTCTCTTGACACTTACATTTAGTTTTGAGAAAAATGAAATCAGCACGGAATTAAGAGAGTCGAGTCGGTGTGTCTTTGATATATGCTCGCAAGATATAATTGTTCAGTTAAAATGTACTCTTCACATTGCACATTTTTAAAACCTGCAAGTAACTATTGTACTAAAACTTATCCGGCGGTGGAGATTGCATGTGAAACAATTTGATTACTTTTAGCAATTGTAAATTCAGGGAATGTAGAGTTTATTTTAGGTTTTGCTTCACAAATTAGTATTCAAGTTTCCGATATTGTACTTTGGCATCACTGATGTGTATTTATTTCCTGGATGAACGTCAGAATAGTTACGTTTAACACAACTATCTGAGTACTCCATAGAGTCGAGTGTGTACGAGTTTTAATTATGGTTATTTTTGTGTTTGCGTTCTGTAACCCAGCAATTCTAAAATAATCTAGTTTACTGTAGAAAGTAGACTACACTGTAGCTTGTTTTGTATTCGTGTATACAGTTTAATTAGTTACTACACCTCTTATAACACCATATAAAATCCTACGAATTTACCAACCATGAATTTCAATTGAAACCATTAATATTTGAGATTCCCTTAGTGTTATCAGTAGCTAAATAGCGTACCGGATATGAGTTTACAAAAATAATGTGTAGGGCTGAATGTGTTTATAAATGTGTGAGGGCAGAGCATTGAAGATGGTATCGTAAAGCTGCAAAATACTGTTTTAGATCCCTCGTAGAACATGGGTAGGATGATTCGTAATTCATAATTTCGATCGATTACTAGACGCTGAGATACTTTTTATGTCTAAAATATGTTTCCCGTTTAGGAAATTATCATTCTTGCAGGATGAAGTAGTAAAAAAATTTATTGTTTGAGCCAGAAAATGTGAATTAATCTTTAATTTATTGTTCCACAAAATTTTGCTGGGTCATTTTAAAATTCAGTGGTGAACCAACGGTTAGTTACAGAAGCAAGGCAAGGATCATTGAGATTTTGTTTGATAAGGAGTATCTTGTCTAGTCAAGTATAATTGTAGACCCCATCACATGTATAGTACTACCCCTTCCGGAAAAGCAATCTGACTATTTATTTAGATTTTTTGCTGGAATTAGAACTCTGTTCCTATCGAAATGGATAACTTCTTTAGGAGGAGGCAAAAGAAGCATTTTTGCATTAGTCTGGTGCTGTATTGGAAGCTTTATGGTATCCATTCTTCAGTTCGTTCACCATTTAACACGATCCGCATCACAACACAACCCAGAGGGTGTAATGTAGTAATGTGCAGAGTGGCGATCGTTCTTATGCAAAGTGTGGGTTATGGGTGATGTGGAGGTGCAAAAGTGTTTTGTTCATCCTGAGAGTATGTGGGGGGAGAAAGTGAAATGAAATGTACAGTGTGGTGGAATCTTTTTCCTGTAAATTAAATTATATAATAATGAGCGCATGTTATTATCGATTTATGCTAATGTGTCTATTTATAAGGAACAATCTAATGACTGCTCCTCTTTCTTATGTATACCTTGCGATGGATCACGCGTCAAATTCCTAAGGTAATAATAAATCAATGGTATAAACCTGTTTTTATTTTTCGGCTCTCCAGTCCGTGTTAATTATTGTATTCTCTCATTTCCACCCAAGACGATTTTAGTTTGTCCGTTCATTGGTGTACTTAGCTAAATCATTCATGTCAAGAAAGTATCAGTGAAAAATAAGTACCTAGTAAGTACCAAATTAATACTTTTGAATTCCTACGTCTTGATTTTTTCTAGATAATGTTGGCTTTGTAGTGTTCTAACCATTATAACAACATAACTGGCACAATTATTACAACATGCCTAATATCTCGACATCCTGTTTGTCACCTAACTGTAATGATTGTAAATGCAGAGTACCGTCGTCGTCATTGTTATTTAACATACATTCGAATTTTGGTACTCTTTTCATGAGTTCTCTCCTTTCCTCTTCTTGGTCTGTGTCTGTATACTATGTACTCCACTATAAATAAGATTCCTTCTTCTACCTTTTTACCCTTTTCGAAACGGGAATCAATCTAGTTTTACATTTCTTTGTTAATGGTAATTTATCGTTTTGGACTTTGTTGAAAAGATGAATTTATGTTTTTGCATGTTTCTGAAAAAGTTCGTTTCTAGTTTTGACCTTTTTGAAAGTGTTAATTTCTTGTTTTAAATTCTTTTGAAGAAGTTAGTTTCTAGTTTTGATCACTTTGAAATTGTTAATTTCTTGTTTCGAATGCTTTTTAAAATTTTGACCCTTTTGAAAGTGTTACTTTCTTGTTTTAAATGCTTTTGAAAAAGTTAATTTCTAGCTTTTACCTTTTTGAAAAACCTAATTTACAACAAGTACTTTTATAAGGCATTCTTTCCATGGTTTTCCAATTTCAAATGGGTTTTTATCCCACAATATGAGAGCTGTAAACTAAAACAAAGCTGTAATTAGTTACAGTTTTGTTTTGATTGCCTGCCATATACTCCAGAATCAAAGTCAAATGGAGAAAACCCGTTGACCGAAGGTAGAGAAAGCAAGGCTCATCCGATCCACAAATATTTGAATAAAACTCAATGTTCTTCTTTGAAGTTAAGCCAGCTGAGGAAACACAGACAGAAGAAGTGCTTTCAGTCATTTGTTTTCACTTTCTAATCAGAAAGCAAGGGAATGAGAACATTGGCAATGAAAATGAATAATATTGTCTGTATAACCATGCACATTCATTCGTTTGCATTGACAAGCTGCCTAAATCCCGTTTAGATAGTTTGTAGTTTGCGCACAAAAGAGAACAGCCTGAAGATGAGATATTCCAAGCAGGGAATATAGGTACACAGTACGAGATCAGTGCCACAATTATACAGTAGAGGAAATGAACGTAAAGAACATGCGATAATATGTCTACCCTTTTATCTCGTCATGGATATTTAAGAAAGCTCTCAATAACTCATTAGCTGGCAAGAAGCTCGAGATTTAAAGTGCTAAGGTGATGATTGCTTCTATGACTATGTATGTAATCAAACAGCACAAACAGGTTAGGACCAAAAGATACATAATACGTTGCATCGGATCATCCCTACCTCACAAGATATTTCGGTCGCCATGATACATATCTTTATGCTTGTATTTTGTTTGACCGAGTTGACAATAGGAAGTTGCAAAAAATCGAATTTTTCAATGGGAAGGTATAAGCTGTGTTGCACATACATATATACATCATTATCTGAATACACATGGCCGTTTATAATGGCCTCTTAACGGGTATTAGATTTTAAGGCTAGCTAAAACATATTGCGCAACCACACTTCGAAAAGTAATGAGGATTGCTACATCGAGCCAAATGTCACAACCCAACTGATAAACATTTGTGTTGTACGAACCAATAGCTTCGTAGCGTGTACCGTTAAACTGAAACTGGTATCCCTCCATGTATGGTCGTTCTAAAACTGAGTTAAGCCTAATGTTTACTAGAAAATAATTTGCAGAACACCCCCTTAAATTAGATAAAAACCGGAAACTACACTAGTTTGAATGACCGGTGCGGTGGCGAATTGGAAAACGGCACATAAGATGTCCTCTAGGCACTTGCACATAATATGTACGTCGTGTGTCCTCTACTGATATGGTCTTGATCATGGCGTCTTGTATTTCCTTTTCAATCTAGTGTAATCTTCGCTTGCAACAAGCCCTGCGGATTAAAATATAGCATTTTTCTTTATCAGAAGCACAATATTAAGGTCCAAGAAACTCTGGATGAGTCCATCTCAAAAATAAGTTAATTTTAGAGGGCTTTTTGTTCTGTTTTGAATGAGAAACAATTTCGAATACCAATGGTGGACAAAAAATTCAAAAATTAAAGTTTTAAATCTTGATTTCAGCATACCTAATATATTGTATTTTTTAAATTCACCGTAAACCGTAATCATATGGAGATGGACTCTATATCCTTTGCGGTCTGGCTCTGTACGTTGACACAATGCATAAAAAATAAAGCTCCAGCAGATTTCTATTCTTATTATTATTGGCAATCCGGTAAAACCAGACTAAAAGCACTAAAATGGGTAAAGTAGCTTTTACTTATTGTAATTATGAGAATGGTACGGGAAAGTATTTAATTAATAGCAAACGAAAGCGATTATGTGGAGGTCCTTAAACATGGTAGGATGCTTTGAATACATACATAATTTAATATTTACGGGTCCAGCCTGAATTCTTTCTCATGGGCTATTCCGGACCCGACGGACACACTGTCGACAGCCGCGGTAGCTTGTAAACTTGTACCGAAATACCAGTTCATATATGGAACTATATAGCCTCACCTATTCTGACAGAAGCGTATGTGAAATATTTTTTAGTGATAAACACACGAAATAGGTAATACCAACGCTTATTTCCACGTAGGTACATAGGTCTATAATATTTAATTGAAATTAATATTTTGTATTTATTTGTTGAATACTATACAGAATAATGCTCTAAAGGAAATTTCTCTCATAAATAAAGTACCTACATAACTTGGGGCAACGGGACTATTACAGCCACGTGAAAATAATACGGCACGGCACTGTTGTCTTTGCTGCAGTCAGTCTTCGGATTTGACAGCGCTTGATACATGCAAGAAATAAATGAATTCATTGTGAAAGGGAAAACTAGTAACAGACTGTAGAATGAAAGAATTCCACAGCTTCATCGCTATATGTTAGCAAAACAACATTAATCTGCAACTTCAAACAATAGGTCATGGTCCTGACGTCCGTTCTCCTTTCAGTATAACTGTACAGCACTACTGTGAAGAATCTCTTTTGGATTTGGACTTGAAAACGCTTCTAAGCAGAAACTGACTGGACCTTCGTAATCTTTTCAAATCCATTGAAATCCTCGCCACGATTCCCTCGTTCCACGTGCTTTAACTCATTGTCTTCATCCTGTTACCATACAACAGCCTTGTCTGGACCATTCTGCTCTTTGTTTCAGACTATTGTTACGGCTGGAGTTACTGAGTCCTAGCTAAAGATTATCTTGGCATTGCGCATTGACAGTCAGCGGACACTTGTGACGTGTGTATGTCCAACATCTTTGAGCTTTGAGGTTATCAGATGTTATGTTAGACCGGCCAGCTGGGTGGTAATTTTGACCGATACAGAATTGTCACAAATCAAAGTGTGTGTGCTCTTCTCTTGATTCTTTCGACGATCCCCGTGCTTTCACGGTACTGCCAATTCTTAAGGACTGATTGGGTGTATTGTCTTCTTTTGTTGTAATGCACGTGAAGGAGAAGGAGAAGAAGAAGAACTATGAAAAGACGTACCCCACATATCATCGGTGAAGAAACATTGTGTCATAAGTCCAATGTGTGACTAAATGCATTGTGACTAATGTCCAGCGGCGGCTTAAAACTATGTATTCTGGCAATTGCTTTTCGTGTCCAAAAGGACTTGCAACAGAATAGTGTTAAGCCGCCGCTGGACATGTGACGAAATGTTTCTTCGCCGACGATGTGCACATCATGTCCGTGCCTTTTTGTATCGTATTTTGAACTGCATTTTCTCACAAATTGTTTCACTAAAAGAAATCTTCACGAAATCTAAACTGCTTCTTCTGGGAGTCATTTTCTTCAATCTTTTCATACACATAGACAGTACAATAATGTGAATACAATTTACATACAAAAAAGCATACCTTTCAGTCTTTCAGTTAAATATAACTGTAGACTTTGCACATTTTTTGTATAATGCCAATATTTTGTTAGAATACCACACACAGAGAAATGATTCGAATTCGGTTTGCTGTGCGTTTCTGCAAATTTATATTTGCAGTAAAAACGTCAATTT
>JAQFZC010005139.1:0-14713 GCA_034695205.1 Dicyrtoma fusca | reverse complement strand
TTTGCGGAATCCAAAGATATCAGTATGCCTGACATTTTGGTACAACTTTCAATAGTCAAATAAAAAAAAACCTTCAGTATGTAAATAGCCGTTTTCAAAAAAACACACTCTGTACCTACAGCTAAAATATTTGTAGAGACGCCACTGATACCTCCATGACTGTAAACTTTAAAACTTTAATTCCCATTACACATTGCAATATGTATGTAATTCTTTTTTGTTAAATTATTATTACCTCTGCAGGTACCTACATTACCAAAGACTAAAGGAGAGCCTTTGCTTCAGCCTTCTAAATCTATAAATGGACCTTTGATTTAACCTTTTTTTAAATTGACTGTAAGTAACTTCCAGGACAAATCCTACGGTGGACCCAATGAGGCAGTAGCCAGTGAACCAAAACATTGCTTCCAACATGACGAATGTGACCGAAGTAAAGCCCCCCTTCAACGTCTCCACCCAGTCCGTTTTCCAGTCCTGGAGGATCATGCTGAAAAAATTCGTTTTTCGAAAGTCGACGTGATGGTGAGTGTTATTGGGGTTGAGCCTCTCCTTCTCATACCAATCTTTCAATCTGTTAAACTCCTCTTTATTCCTCCCCACATTCTCATACTTCTCCCAGTGGCCATACACCCCAGACTCCGTCACAGCCGCTAATTTCCTCCGAAATAAAATACTGAAGAAATTCCGATGGGCCAACCAGGGCGTTCTCTGGAGGAAGAGGGGCAGATTCATTATTTTTGAGAGGAAAACCATCGGCTCAACGGCCTTCATCATTTTGACGAGCGTCTGAACCTCCAAGTGACGCCCCACGAAAACGTAGTTGACGCTCTCTATCCTATAGTAGCCCCAGCCCCAGTCCGTCATTAGAGCGACATCATGACTACAATTTTGACTGTAGATGAGGTCAGCCATATGGGATTTGATTAAGACCGTCCGACGGACCATGTACCTTAAATAATTTAATTGGGTCTCTTTTAGTTTCCTAGATTCCATGTCGTTGACGTGAAGGAGGTCCATGGCAAATATTTTCGGTGTGGATTCAACCTCAGTGACGGTCCCATCCCAATTCTCTTTAAAGTGGGACGTGGTTGTAGCAAAGACGTAATTTAAGTCTATGAGTTGCTCCATCGTGTCGGGGATAGTGGGCAGATTCGGGGATGCTAGTGATGAAAATAGGGCTCCTTTGTACGCGGAACTAATCATCGTGGCGATGTTGATCCAAATTGCAATGATCAGAATGGCTTTGGCGTTCATTCGCAGGCACACTTTCCCCACTGGGAGCTTCCCTTGCTCCATGATGGACGTGAAGGCCAGATCCAGTGCAAACTGCCAGCCGTAAGGATTTCTTTTACTTTCTTTAGGACAAAATTCTTCAACCATCCCTTCGTCGGTGCCCCACGCTTCTAGAGGTTCGTTTGGAATCGAATTAACTCGATGTCGATGGGGATTTAACTTCTTCGCCTTTTTTCTAGTTGGGAATTTGATCCTGCAAGTGAGGAGGGTGCCCAGTGCAAAGATGAAAGCGAAATAAGTGCCCATCATAAGGACCCATGATGTGTAGTTCATCGTTTTTGGGAGGAGGGAATCTTCGGTCATATTTTCCGGGGCTCCGTTCACTACCACGAAGGACATTCGGTCAAAGATTTCTCCGGCGGTGAGCCACTCCGTCTTGACCTTGCTTCGTTGCATGAGGGAGTTGGAGATGTAGCTGGGGTACATCGGGGTGTCCGTGAAGATTTTACCGTATGTTTTCCCCACTCGCCGAATCTTCTTGCTCCCGTAGTTCCCGTGGAGGAGAGTGATGTTCATGCTCTTTTCGAGGGAGGAGAGGAGGCAGTAGCGGGGCTGGAAGGAGAGCTCCTTATTGTAGTGGGCACTGCAGGATTCCAACCATTTTGTTGGGTCAAGCCAGGACAGAGGGATGTCCAATAGGATTGGGGCTTCTTCTAGATTTTGGTGGATACGCCACCATTTTGAGCGGATTGAATCGAGCGTTGAAGAGGTTGGGATTGAAAATGATTTCTTGGATTGCATTGAGTGGTGCATCGAAAATATCGACAATTTAGATTGTTTTGGTTCCATTTCCTCCGTCAAAATTTCTTCGGTGAATTCAAATGAAAGAAAAATGGCTGAAGTTGTGGGTGTGTGCAAACTGTTGAAGATCTGAAATTTAATTTTTTCTTGCTTCCGTTTTTGACCTTGTGGGTCTAGCACTCCAGTGCCAGGGTTTCTAAGTAAGAATAGATGAAATCCAGGAGTTTCACCGTTGATGATAGTTTGCGTCAAAATGTTAAAAATGGATCTGGAATTGAATTCAAAGAACTCGGGTTGGTACAGCTGAAGGAAACATTTTGAATATTTTGAGGTAAAGGCTCGATTCGTTTTGTCTGTTCTGTAGGGACTTGGCTGTATCATCTTTGCAAACGCTGAATCCAGCTGCAAAGTGTAGTTTTCGAAATATTCGTCTAGGATTAGTGGGCTGGACTCTGGTCGATTGTGATTTATATGAAGAAGCTGGGAAACCAAAGTTAACTCAGTACTTTTATCTGTTAATTTTATAGACGCATTCGATACAGACCGTTGTTGCATTTGGCCCTTCGGAGATTTTTGGGAACCGGCGTTTTTAAACCCAATCAAGTTGATTAGGCAGGATTCGAATAACTGTAGTAAGTTTTCTGCTTGATTTTCAAGGGAATTATGAGTGTTGGGTGCATTCCAATTGTAATTAAAACTGTCGCAGATGCAAAACTGCTTTTGATTCAAGACAATTGAACAGAATACCGCTAGTATTGTGATAGACATTTTTACTCTTTACTACTGATTTTGTAGGCCAAGCGATACGCTTTATTGCTTGAAGCTTGGTTCGTAATGAAGAATCTGAGTGACTGGAGTTCATATTTCAGTCAGGCTGTGTACTATCTTGATGGGTTAAAAATATACTTTGTTTGACAATTCTCCACTACGTTTCAATTCAAAAAGAGTAAAAATGTGAGTAAATAGTAAATTTTACTCTCGTGTAAATTAGCTGTGACAGCTGTACTTTTGTTTCGCATTGGCAGCGTTGTAGAATTCTTTCGAAATGGAAATTGAGTGCAGGTTAAATAATATAAAAAATTCTGATTCTGAATCACTGAGGCTTTTCTCTGTACGCAGTTCACATACTGTGTCTTAATGGCTCTCAAAGAATGACTTGTAGTGCCCTTAGCTGTTTGCATGAAGTGGATCTACTTGTACAAAGCACACTTTTAGGCTTAGAGTGAATTTTTAAACGTTTACGTTTGTAGTAAGAATACAAACACTTGAGAGGCTTTGTGCTCTTTAGTTACCAAAGTATTTTTAAAAATGGAGAGAATTTCAAGAGCTTGTGTTTCTTGGCTTGGTAAACTGTTGTTTGCATTGAGCAAAAATGGCAGATTTTGACTTTATGAATATTGAGTACAACGTAAAGTAATTAATAATTGTTTTTGCTAAAAGTAAGCACAAAAATTTACCGTGTATGACTTTCTTTTGTCCTTGTGACTTTGAGCTTGTGGTCAGGCAGGCGTAGGTAGTTACAGTCACAGATAGTACGAAAATGTTTACAACATTAGATAGTAATTTGGATGAAAGTAAAGCTTTTATTACAAGTTATTGAAATTGAGTGTGAACTACTAGAAAAAAGTCAAGCAACTTCACACATGCCATTAAAATGTTGCCCTTATTTAAGTAAATATCAAGTTTAACTTGATCTGGATCGCACCACTTATTACTTTCCGTAATGCCGTAATCCGCAATGAAAAACTCCGAGATGAGATTTAAAGTTGAAGATAAACTAAAAATTTATAAGCAATTTTCAGTACAGATTTTGCATTAGAAATGATTTTGTGCCAATTTGTGCTTGAAATAAATTGCATCAATATTTTTGCATAATTTTTTACTATTATTATTGTAACTCCCTGCTAATCTCTGTAAGTGACCGACCGACGCTTTCATAATGAATTCATTACATTCTAATTCTAATATTTTATCGAAAACACAATCTCCATGCTCACTATAATCTAGTCATTTAATAATTTAATCAGTCGTCGGAATCTGAAAGGGCATTTTGACGCTCACGAAGCTCCCTGGGAATATTTTTAAAATGTACAAAGTAATAATAAATTCATTGGTAGTAAAAGTTATTATCGTGGAGTTAACGAACTAAATAATTTAATTACTTATTAATTACCATTTGCCCGACTTTACAATTGTATGTGTAGGTCTAGATAATTAATACCTACGTGTGTACGTACACAGGATTTTTCAAGACCAATTCAAGCGGCTTCTCCGTTTGTTCTCTGTAAAACTCATTCGGAATCAAATGAGTGTTTCTGCTATTATTATTACAATAGTAATTACGTCACCCCAGCGAAAATAAGCATAAAAATATGGGAAAGTTTCAAAAATTATGTACCATGTACCTCTACGCAAATTGAATGCCACTGCACTGTGAGCTGCTGCTACCTTGCCCCAATTTTACATAAATATTACATAGCAAGCCTGTGTTTGACGTACAGTACTAAACAGGTGCATACGAACATATACATCGGCACTTACCATCTTAATGGAAATAATTGTTATACACTTGTCCTAAGGAACAAACTAAAAAAAACTAACTAAAATTTTTTTAAGCAAGCCCAGGCTTGTGCACTGATTTTGGTTTTGATTTCATTAGTCACAAACAGCGCAGTTCAAATTTTGGGATAGTTAATTATCCAACAAGTTCAAAAGGATTCGATTAACCTTTTTGAAATGGTTACTACTTTTACATCGTTTTGAAAGTGTTTATATCCCGTTTTTGACCTTTTTGAAGATGTTAATTTCTTGTTTTGACCTTTTTGAAAGAGTTCCTTCCTTGTTTTACATCTGTTTGAAAATGCTAATATCTCGTTTTGACCTTTTTGAAAATGTTACTATCTTGTTCTGACATTTTTGAAAGCGTTAATTTCTTGTTTTGACCTTTTTGAAAGAGTTCCTTCCTTGTTTTACATCTTTTTGAAAATGTTATATTTTATTGATTTTACCTTTTTGAAAGTGTTAGTTACTGGGTTTGAATACTTTTTAAAATGTTAATTTATTTAGTTTTGACAGTTTTGAAAAGGTAAAAAGGTTAATTCCTGGAAAAAGCACTTTTGTAAAGCATTCTTTCCATTGCGAACAGAACCTCTCCGCAACATTGAACCAGTTGAAACGTACTGCATGTTGTATAAGGTTGACATTTGGGACAGGTAGGCATGTAAGGTTAACAAGAATTGGCTAATAAATTGTAAATTATTTTTATTGTTTCAAGAAATCTAACAAGTATCCGTAAACTTTTTCGAAAAAAACTTGCAAATAATTGCCTTATTATTGTTTTTTTTTGTTATACACGTGTGATCACGTCGCTGGCGCTGACACATGTAAGGTACCTACATACTACATTACATACCTACGGATGAAACTGAAATGACTTTTATTAGTAACGCAGCTGCTACAGTGAACAACCCTATCACAGAAGTACTTAGTCAAGATAAAAAAAACCAACATGCTCTTTATGTAAGTACATAATGTCGGTATGTGCCATGTGTGCAATAATTTCACCTTCTTCTCAACCTCAGCGTGAAAATGTAAAAATGTAAAAAGGCAAAAATGCATAAATCATAGCAAATTTTGCCGATCCGCATCCGCTGTTCTGTTGTTGTTGTTGTTAAATTGTTGATGATGTTGATACAAAATACAAAGTCTACTGTATGTAGTACTGACTGTCTATATTCTATATGTTGAAGCAGCGTTGATTGTTACTGTGGGTTATACTTACGGTAAACATGACAGAATGCACGCTTGTCTACCCAAAGTCCATTGTTGCTGCCCTTATTATTATTCTTGGGATGTGTTGCACTAAGCTACTTGAGTCTCAAGTCTGGGATTTTAGTTTGAGTTTAAATATAGAGATCACTTGACGGATAAAAAAGAATGCACGAGTGCATTGAAGCCTCATTATTTTTCATTTAAAGGAAATCGAAATTTTGTTAGCATGTTTTTGACAGAACATGCAAGGCTATATGTATATATATAGCTATAGCTAATAATAGCTATAACGCTCTATATTTTAATTTTAGTAGGGAGTTTAGGCTCTATACTGGTATACATAGCGGAAAAAATTAGGAATCGAGATTTAAATATAAACCCATGCCATGCAATGTAATGAGCTTTTGCGATGTAATTAAATTACCTACATTAATAACTCACGTCGGTGCCTTATTTTAACCTATTCGCAACCGGGAAAACCATGGAAGGAATTGCCTTAGAAAAGTGCCTATTTCTAGAAATTAACTTTTTCAAAACGATAACACCTAGAAAATAACATTTTTAAAATCATTCAAAACCAGAAACTAAGACTTTCAAATAGGTCAAAATTAGAAATTAACATTTTCAAAAAGGTCAAAACTAGAAAATAACATTTTCAAATAGGTCAAAAACAAGAAATTAACACTTTCAAGAGTGTTAAATTAATAAATTAACATTTTCAAAAAGATGTAAATCAAGAAAATAACATTTTTAAAAGAAGTAAAACAAGAAATAAACACTTTCAAATAGATCAAAACAAGAATTCAAAGTTTTCTAAAACATTCATAACTAGTTATTTACACTTTCAGAAAGGTCAAAGCAAGAAGTTAGCACTTTCAAAAAGATGTAAAACTAAGAATTAACACTTTCAAAAGGAAGCAAAACAAGAAATTAACCCTTTCAAATAGATCAAAACAAGAAGTCAAAATTTTCAAAAACATTCAAAACTAGTTACTAAACACTTTCAGAAAGGCCAAAACAACAAGTTAACACTTTCAAAAAGATGTAAAACTAGAAATAGTACCGTTTCGAAAAGGTTAACTAATACAGGCAGAGACGGCTCACTGAAAGTTGTACGTATGTATGTAGGTGCCTTACATTCATTTTCTATTCTGTAGCAGACTTTGATCCTTTCTCCCGTCACAGAATTTGGTGATTTGATATTTTGTAAGAATTTGCGAATCATGTGAGTTTTATTTCTCACGCATATCAATTTCACTGAATTAGATTCAGAATTAAGCTCCATAATTACGTACCTAGGTAGGTACATAAATACATTCAGTGTCAGTGGGCTAATAAGCTAGACTTCCTTATTTCAGTCTCTGTATCAGTAGGCATTGTTATTTTTATAATTTGTATGGAAACTGTCTACAGTGTATGATTTAAGAAGATGATAAAAGCTCACAGAAAGTAAAAGTCACGTTTCCGTTATCCGCAATCCGCTCTCCCGACACGTATGCTAATAAAGTCAAATAAGTGGCAAGTAGTACGATGGTACATATTTGTATATTTTTTTTATATGTATATATAATTCATTTTATTCAGTGTGAAGGGGTGTACATGAATATTTCTTAAAGTAGGTACAAAAAAAAATATCAAAATATTATATCATAGGTATAAAAAACATCTTAGTAATAAATTATAAAAATAAATTCACTCTCAAAAGATATTATGTAATAACTAATTCGGTATATATATAGCGTGTGTGAGTGTAGGTATATGTATGTATACCTATGTAGGTATAGGTAGGTAAGGTAGGTAGAAGTATAGCTTGTGTATGTAGGTATATAGTACAGTATACACGTTTTTTTTAAGTGTTGAAACGATGAAATGTTGCAATTATTTTACGTTTCGCAATCACAATTTGTTCTAATGCATCCTCCATGTATTTCCTAAAATATGTTAAATTCTGCATTCGTCAGTTTCCTATATGTACCTATATAATTATTAGTTAGTTGACTGTTTAGAAAAATATAAAAAATATATGTATAGATATATAGCTATAAAATATGTTAGTATACTTGAGACATTTGGAAGAAGATCGATTGTTTTAAGCCATGTTTAAGTTTATACACAAAATGACTGTAAAAATAAAAAATTTAAACAGAAGGTCGGTCTCTCTCAGAAGTTAGAATCAGAAACAGAAACAGAATCGAGTGTTTAAAAATATTGTTTGAATTCTGTCATAATGTGATTTTTGATTTTTGAAATTTTGAATTTTTTAAAATTTAGTAGTGGCCATGGCCATAGGCTCCGTGACCGTGTCCGTGACCATGCCCGTGGGCGTAACCTCCATGGCCGTAGGATTGGTAGTGGATTGGCGGTTGACTTTGAGAATTTCAGAAATTAGTAAGTTTGAGATTAAAATTAAATCAACTTATTTATATTATATTTGGTTATTTATGTTAAATAATAAAATTGGAAACTAATTTAGATCAAAACTATACACTACCTGATGTGTTTCTCAGCGTGTTGGGCATGATGCTTATGGATCTCGCCGTAGGTCTGCTTATGCTGATGTTCTTCCGTCACCTTGTGGGCGTGACCGACGTGAGTGTGGTAGACTGAAATTTAAATTAAAGAAAAAGGAATAATTATAAATAAAATTCAATTTTGAACATTTTAAGTGTAACATTCAGCATCTCTTTCAGATAATTCGTAAGTAAATGCGATGGTGTGTACCTGGCTGGTGAACATGAACCTTCAAGTTGCTCAAATTGTGCACGTGTTGCTTCTGAACGTGGAGATTGTGGAGATGAACTTTGTGAAGGTGGTTTTGCTAAAATTCAAAAATTCAAAATTTTTATAATGCTAAACTAAAGCCTACTCGTTACAGACACAGAACTAGTGAATAAAGTAAGAAAAAAAAGGAGCAAAACGTGTAGATTGTTTACGTGGAGGACGTGTTGATGGTGGTGTTGCTTGTGAACAACCTTCTCTTGATGATTGTGATGGTGGACGATGGTCTGGAAGCAAAAAATGTGTATTATTAATTTAGCTTTGCTTTTATTTTGTTTTTAAATAGTAATTAAGTTACACTAGTAAACGAAGGACCAACCTTATGGCGAGTTTGATGATGGTTAAAGTGTTGGACGGCATAGGATGGTTTGACGACGTGACTGTGTTGATGATACTCTACAACTTTGGTGGGTCCATGACTGTGAGTGACCTGACCTGGGAGATGGACGTGTTCGGGGTGTCCATAGGTGACCACGGGGGCATACTCAACATGCTGTGGGGCATAGTGTCCACCATGTCCATGTCCATAGCCGCTCTCCGCCGTTTTCAAAGTCTCTCCCTTCTCTGTCTCCTCAACTTCCGCCGCTTCAGCCTCGGCAGAGACGCGTCTTGCGAGCGTCGCAGCCACGAGGAAGAGCTGCTCAGGTGTGTCAATTATTAGCAAAGTCTTAATTATCACAGATTGCAGATTTGGTCTACGTTTAGTAGAGCAGTGGAACGACAGTAGTGCTCATATGTTAATTATCTTTATCTTTATAGGAAATTCCAGACCAACTACTGATCTGTATGTACAGACTGTGAGTGACGAACCGTGTCTAATTAATGGAGGCATGCTATACAGTCTATGTACAGTGCAATATGGCACGGTGACCGACCGCACAGCACGCTTCTGACCAAAACACGTCAAAAACCAAATCAAAAATCAAATCACATGCGGAATTGCGGTTTCAAGGAAGAGTTTCCCTCAAATCCTTAAATTGCCTCAGCTTGGTCAAGAAATTAGGAAAAAACCTCAGAACAGAAACCACTTTACTGACCATTGCAGTACTTATGCACCTAGTATAGGTGCTGTGTGCCCGTGATTTGTTTTCTACTGGTCACTGCTACAATTTACAATCCCTAATAAGTTCCTATGCATACCACTTTCACCTCACTAACTACTTGGGTATGTATTCTGTGTTCTGTTTCTGTAGTCTGTAAGTACAAGCAGCCTCCGTCTTCCTCTTGAGTAGATCCAATAATCATAAATCTTAATTAGTAATTTATACCCTAAATTACTGACGGGGTTCAGTGAAGCTGTGGCCAAGCCAAGCTCATCCTGCCTTGTTAGATCCTGAGTCTTTTTTAATGTAAACTTCTGCTCAGCTGACTAGCAGTTTTTTCAGAAAGTATTCTTTTCCTTTTCCTTTAAGCCTATCTAGCACTGCTGATGAGTACTGCAGGTGCTAATAGAATGTCAATCTAGCTCTGAGGAAACTATTAGACCTCAAAAAGGGATTTAGAAAAGTTGATTACTTGATCACGCTGGTGATTTAACAAATCAAATAAGGAATACCTACACTGTCTACACATATGTGTGTGTTTAAAAAGTAAAAGTCAAAAGTGTTAATGAAAGACAGTGATTTGTACGGAAATGGGGAGAATTTTGGAATTTTTGAAAAGAATTAAATTTGTAGCTTAAAACCCTTAACTTCCCAAAACGCTAATGAAGTTCCCTGACTAAAAATGTGTTATTTGCTCAACACCGTCCACAGTCAACAAAAGTTAAAGAAATCTTGAGTGCTTTCAAATTAAAACTATCACATTTAAATGTAAATTATTTTTTAAAAAATTTACCGCAAGAAATCCAAAATTTTTCATGATGATAGCTCTGTTAATGGTTGGTTTAGTATGGGATAAAATTCGAATTTGGTTTTCGAATTTGTGAAAAAATAGAAAAATAACACTTGAAATTAAAGAAAATTAAGGATTTTGGTGAGGAAGGTTGGTAGTAGTACTTACTAGGACTGTCCACGAGGACTGTGACCTAAACAGCGAGCACAGCCAGATTTTATAGGACGGTGGGTCGGTGTATGTAATGCATGGTGCGGTGGTGACAGCCAGCCAGCCGCACGGGTACCAACGTTCAGAACGAATCTCCTCACCCAAACAATAACAACAATAGTGCAGTGTGTAAGGAAAGAAAAAAATATGAACCTAGCAACAATATAACAGTCCACTACTACCTACGTGTACATATGAAATATCAGTATCAGTTTCAGTACCCAAAAGGAAAAAAAGACCCAAAATGATTGCATTGTTGCTATTATTATTACTGTGTGTGTGTGTATGTTTGTGAACTAATTGTAGGAGTAGGAGCGATATGGATATGGAAGTAAATATGTATTCTGGGGAAAAAGAACTCTTGCCACGTGGGGGTCATGCTCACGTTCCTCTTTTTACCGTCCTGTCTTTACCAACACCAACAATCAGAATCAGAAGCACTGTATACCTACCTTAAACTACCGACTACCAACTACCTCCTCAAAATCCTATTCATAATGGTAAGCTATATGCCTCTATATCTACTATATAGCTATACTCATAATCATAATCATAATAATAGTATAATGATGATAATAATACTTATAATACGCGAATAATTGTTGAATCATTAACAATAAGGCCAACGAAAATAAAAGGCTGAAGCTCAAGAAGAACGAAAGAAAGAAAAAAGCAAAAGCCAAAAAAAAAAGCAGCAAGCCACACTCACTAGTCACTAGTCAAACCAAAAAGGCCTGAAAGAACGAGCAACTCTGCTCCAAATATTTCCCTTCCTGTTTGATCTGTACTTACCCACATTTACTTACTATGACAGACTTAGTTTAGTTAGTTGCTTCATACTGCCTGTATGTAGGTATGTAAGTTAGGCTCAAGATTTATTTATCTATTCTATACGCATTCGTAACAATGTGAGGCAAAAGTACGGTAGATGCCTACTGAAAGCATAAGCGTACCTACTTTTTCTTACTCTTTTAATTCCAACTGTCACTGTCCAGTGAGCATTGTTAAGATTTTTATATTATTTTTATATTTTTATTATTATTGTATCTCTCTCAACTTTGATACAGTCGGCAGGGCAGTCTTTGAGTCTTGATTACAACTATTACGATTACGATACTGCATGCTATTAAATGTTAAATTTCGACTTTTCGAGCTCCTTCGCATCGCATCGCAGCATCGCATCGGTCCTCGTCGCCGTCATTTAACATTTTGTGTAATGCTCTGTCTTTTAATCTGTCTTAAAATTCTTCTAATGATAAAAATGATAATTATGTGTAATTTTATTACAAAATCATTTAAGAGGCAGGGCGATGCGGTGTTAGTATGTACCTAGTATCAAAGTAGGAGCAAAAGGCTAAAATACCTCAAAACAAAACAAAAGCAAAAGCATCAAAGCTTTAAGGACGTTTTGCATTTTGAATTTTGATCTCAAGATCGGTGTCATTCGTCGCTCGAGTATGTAGCCACATTGCACTACTGCACTGCTACACGCAGCCCAGTCAAAAAATTAAAACACAAAAATGCACGGCCAAAACGTCTCAACCTTAATGAATAATGAACGATCATATATAGCCTCTAATTAATTGTGGGGCAAATGTGGAAATGCTTTTATTTTTTTCAACTCTCTTCTGTTAAATAGGGAATAATTATATGACAAATGCAAATAGCACAGCGGTAGCAAATAGGGTCTAAAATTCTATACTATGCTGTGTAAAGCTTGTTCTTATGGTTACGTCATAGTACGTTTTAATTTTATGACTATGTTTCACAGTTTTATGAGCTAGCATAGTCACAGGTGTTACTGACTTACATAGTATTACATACATGGATTTTTTGACTTGCTATCAGTTAGTATCATCAGTACAGTGTGTAAAAATGCATAAACTTGGGCTATACCTATAGCTATAGGTGTACATACATGATTTTTTCATTTTTTTCCCAGGCAAAAGCGTACATTTGACGTTTAAGTTGAAAGTTCTATGTTGGCGGTGCACCAGACTTTTGTTAGATAGGATTATTACTGTACTAAGTACTTATACTAATCTAAAAATGCATCTGGCATCTGGTTTAATAAAACTAGAAAAATAATAGGCACTGTACTGTGTAGGTTTAATTTAAAAGTTAAATAAGTTCGTCCGTCTGTCCGTCCGTTTGTAATGTATGTACATAGTTTGGTGGATTTTATATAATTTGTTGGGGTAGCAAAATTTTTGTTAGTTTAGATTATGAAATTCGATGTGGTAATAAATAGTATAGTATGCTCTATAGCAAAAGTTAAAGTATAACAAGATAATAGAACGTGCATGCAATACTGTACATGCTTTACAGATAGTGGAAAATTGACCAGCAAAGAAACAAATAAATAACGAAAATAATTGACATTGCAAAAGTGCAAGTATGAAAATGGGATTTAGTTAAATGTTTGATTGTTTAAATTGTTGGGATTTAATTGTAATTTATGAGATATTGGCATCGTCCGGTGGTGGAGTGGCTCGCTAGCTTAGACTTCCCTTGTAGATTCCGTGAAGAGATGTAATGAAATAAATAATAAGTAATTATGATTGCATTATTTTATTTTTGCACTAATTTCCATTCTAATAACACGGGACGTTGAGTTGTATTTGTATTGCAGTTGTTAGTACATACTTTGTACTAACAACTAAAGTCAGTATTAATTTTTTTTTACAATGCAGTTGCAATTGCGAACCATAAAACCTATTGTTAAGGATTTGTGTGCGGTGGCTGTAAATTGTAAAAATATACTACGTAGTTGCTGCCGTTATGCCATGGCGTTGCGTTGCTACATACTTAGTAATAATAATAATAGTGTAACTAGGTAGTAGGTACTTCTCTGGCTATTGTTACTATTTAACCTTTTGGTGGGATTTCATTATTTTTTTACGATTAATCTCTGTTGACAGTTTAGCTGAAGCATTAGGTAGTCTATAATTACTACTTATCCAATTACATTTATACGTAATTTGTGGGTAATTCAAAGCCAAATGGCAAATACTGATATGTAGTCATTGTTGAAGATTAGAATCTACGGAAACTTTACTATACACATTTATACAACCAAGGTAAATAAATGTTACATTGTATTAAAAAAACAAGCGGAGGATTAAAAGGGCAATTAACGTGGCCCGTGATATGTGTGTCAATTTAATTAATAATTACACGTTTTGTTTAATGTGCAGCCTTTTCCATCATCATTATTGCATTATTCTAGATTTGAATATGCTGCCATGGTCAATAGGGATTATTAAAATGCATTTATTTAAAAACCTGGACAGTATCATTGCATTATTATTATTACACTGCTTGACATTGGATTGCATGCAAGTCAATTTTATTTTCGTTTATGTACAAGTACTTACATCCAGTAGGTAAGTGCAACGATGTGTAGTAACGGACAGCTTTGGCTTTTCTCACCATTCGCAGTAGGAAAATGTGTCAAATGCTGAATTTGCGGATGATTATTTGGCTGTGGAATCATTTCAGCAGTGTTCAGAATCATTAGCTCAAATTGGTTTAAAAATGATTCCTTCAAAGAGTATTGCAATACGCATTGTTAATGGAGAATTATGTGAAGATCATCATCCTTTTAATGCAGATAGCTGGTGCCACTAATATAAAGGCATTGGTCCAAGTGACACTATCAAATACCTTGGTGTAGCATTTAATGATTCAATTCTGTTTGATGAATGCACTTTTTCAGAAGTACTGAAACTGCTATTGACTCTTTTTTAAAATAGTGAAACTGCTATTTGGACGTTTTCAGAAATGGCAAAACTGCTATTTACTCTTTTTGAAAACTGTGTTACTGCTATCTGCACTTTTTCAGAAAAGCCAAAACCGCTATTTACTCTTTTCGAAAACAGTGTAATTGCTATTTGCACTTTTTCAGAAATGGCAAAACTGCTATTTACTTATTTGGAAAACAGTGAAACTGCTATTTGCACTTTTCCAGAAAAGGCAGAAATACTAATTACTCTTTTTAGAAGCAATGTAACTGCTATTTGCACTTTTTCAGAAATGGCAAAACTGCTATTTACTCTTTTTAGGAGCAGTGTAGCTGCTATTTGAA
>JAQFZC010005138.1:0-14720 GCA_034695205.1 Dicyrtoma fusca | reverse complement strand
AATCATTTTTTTAATTCAGTTGCGAGTTGAAGTAGTATTTTGCAAAAATCGACCACAATTACAAGCCCTCACCCTATGTGTATGTACTGTTTCAAAGAATTTAAATCTATTTTGCATTAATTTTTGAAAAGGATTGTGTTTTACACTGTTTCAAAGTGTCTATTATTGTATTTTTTTGGAAAGGCTAACTTTACATTAATTTATCAATGCAATTGTACCGTTTTTTAAAAGGCTAGCATACATCTTTTCTTAAACATTGCATTGCGTCAAAACATTATTTTCATTTTTCCGTTTTGCCAATGCTATGTTTTTACCAACATCATTTGACGTCATATTTCCAAGGCCCCTAACTAGTTAGAAATTATGTAGTTTCGTAGCTTCTATCAGTCCGTAATAATTTTGCATGTTATTTAAGAAATACGTAGGTAGATTAGGAATTCAAGTGTATACCTACCTATGTGGCAAAAGGAAAAATGTAGAAATGCAATGTCACCATCTATCTACTGGCGTGTATTTGATCTGAGTGCAGTCACCACGCTTCGGGGATTACACGACACATGGCAGGGAAAGCCAAAGTTAGTCGAGGGGATTACGATGAGTGAGTAATAATAAATTACACAAACACAATTACTTACTTACCTATGAATTATCGCAAATTATCCTCATCCTGGGATTCCTGAGGGAGTGCTTATGTAAAAACAGACACGAATTCTCATTTTAGGGGGTCTGGTTTGGCTTGCCAGACCACAGGGTACAAAGTCAAAGTTCTAGGAATACGAATATTTGTAAATTATGAGTCAGCTACGCTAGTTATGTACGCTACGCTGGTACATTCGTGTGAAAATGTAAAATGCGAGGTAAAGTTGAGTACCTAGGTATATCTTCTTTTGCCTAGAAAGATTAAGAGATAGAGATAATTTGTAATTAGGTGATAATTAATGTGTTTAATGCAATATATTGTATAACTGTTAAACTTATTAGCTATAGCCGTCTTGGACTGTCCTACAATTTACAATTCTAGTTAACTCTTGAATCAGGCAATAAAGGTGAAGGATTCTGTGCTTCGGTGCTTTAACCTATTCGGAACTGGAAAACCATGGAAAGATTTCATTACAAAAAAACGTATTCTAAACCTAAATTTTTTCAAAACGGCAAATACTAGATATCAAAATTTTCAAACACATTCAAAACTAGTAACTCACACTTTCAAAAAGGTCAAAACTAGAAATTAACACTCAAAAAAAGTCCAACCTAGAAATTAACATTTTCAAAATAGGTCAAAACTAGAAATTAACACTTTCAAAATAGGTCAAAACTAGAAATTAACACTTTCAAAAAAGGTCAAAACTAGAAATTAAAGTTTTCAAAAAAGATCAAAACTAGAAATTAACATTTTCAAAATAGGTCAAAACTAGAAATGAACACTTTCAAATAAGGTCAAAACTACAAATTAACACTTTCAAAAAAGGTCAAAACTACAAATTAACACTTTCAAAAAAGGTCAAAACTACAAATTAACACTTTCAAAAAAGGTCAAAACTGCAAATTAAAGTTTTCAAAAAAGGTCAAAACTACAAGTTAACACTTTCAAAAAAGGTCAAAACTACAACTTAACACTTTCGAAAAAGATCAAAACTACAAATTGACCCTTTCAAAAAAGGTCAAAACTAAAAATTACCACTTTCCAAAAAGGTCAAAACTAGAAATTACCACTTTCAAAAAAGGTCAAAACTAGAAATTGACACTTTCAAAAAAGGTCAAAACTACAAATTAACACTTAAAACAGGTCAAAACTACCTACTAATTAACACTTTCAAAAAAGGTCAAAACTACATAACACCATTTGCATTTTCAAAAAATAGTTTTCATTACCGTTTCGAAAAGGTTAAAGCACCTTGAATAGAAGAACTGAAGAAAGGATGAGGGAAATTGATAATATTCTGTCATTCTGTCCCTTTTTTGATTTCCAATTCACCTTCCATCCATCCATGCACTTGTTCTGTATTCAACCGATTACTGTTCCGATTATGACTTTTATGAGTCACACAAAGACACAGGTGACATGAGGTGAGCCAGCAGAAGGCCAATGGTAATGAAGAAATATTCAGCGAAACGGTCGCATGTTGCATTATCGACACATGGCATTGCTGTGTGACTGGAAACTTGGACAAATTGACAGAATTATGCCTAAGCTAAGCCATAATTACATTTAGATTTAAAAGTAACCTTTAGCCTTTAATTCTAATCGTAAGTACCTACGTACTTTTCTGGTCTGTCTGTGCTAGCTAATTACTAATTACTTGCCCAGGTAGCTGTATTAATCTGTCATAATTCTGGCATTACAAGCCACAGTACCGACGACGCGGCCTCAGTAACTTTATACAATAAGACACAAGAACTTTGTGAATAAATACATTTCTTTCCATTTATTTTATTAAATCGTTATCATAATTGTACGAATTAAATTAAATTAAGTTTTTTGTGATATTTAAAAGAAAGCTAACTATGCTTTTGGTTATTTCATGGCTGTTTTGCTTATAACTTATAGAAATAGGAACTTTCAGGACGACTGGTATTCAATAAGCTTGAGAGAAAGAAATCCTCCAAAGCCAGGCCTTGACTTGTGATAGATTCCAATGCCCTTCAGCCACGTCGGCTCTTTCCGTATCAGTTTTTGACTATCAAAGTAAGGGATGGTGGACTGAGCCGCATCTTTGTTCAGGGACGTTCCTACGAAAACAATGTACTGGTTGCTCGTGGTGTCAGGAAGCGAGGGTCCTACAGCCAAAACTGGATCATCTGGACCGTCTGAAATATTGCATAAAAAAGCGTAAACAAACATGTAATAACTTATTACGATTTGGAATTAAAAGAATTGAAAATTATGTTTAACTAGGAAATGAGACGGCTAGGTGCCTACCTGGATCATCCGAATATTTGTAAATGTTGCGATGTGCCGTACTGTTAGCATTTCGTGCTGTTTTTCCTGTCTTCACTGTTTTGGAGCCTTGGCTGAGTACACCTTCTTCGGAAATCGGATGGGTCTACAAAGATTAAAGTAGATAAATGCTACTGGCTCACATCTATTCAAGAGCTAAAACTTCTACAAGTTCAAATAGCATGTAAATACATAATTCTATTAAAAATCTAAACGGTCGCTGACGAAACATTTTGGGGTAGGTAAGTCTATAGTTCCAGCCCAGCTCAGAAGCATTCCGCCTCAACATTCAATCATGTAATGCCATTTTAATGCAAGCCCCAACAATCTACTTTTTACCGACGTGTATATTTAAAAAGTGTAAATGCCCCTTTTGCACATTTTTATAAAAAGTAAATACCCTGTTTGCACATTTTTAGATAGTGTAAATATCAGTTTTGCTATATTTGAAAAGTGTAAATGCTAGTTCGACTATTTTTGAAAAGTGTAGGTAAATATATATAGCAGTCTGACTATTTTTGAAAAGTGTAAATAGCAGTTTGACTATTTTTGAGAAGTGTAAATGCTAGTTTTCGACTATTTTTGAAAAGTGTAGGTAATTATAGCAATTTGACTATTTTTGAGAAGTGTAAATGCTAGTTTTCGACTATTTTTGAAAAATTGTTAATACTGCTTTGACTCTTTTTGAAAAAGTGTGAATCATTGCCAGGTTTACTTTTTTTGAAAAAGTGTTAAAGGGGTATTTACACTTTGAAAAAACATTTAAAAAGTTGTTAATTGTCACAGAGACTTCCGCCAAATTGATGTTGGACTTTCGTCACAATGCTTTTAAGCGGGGACTGGACGTACTCCACAATGCTTCTTTCCCCATGCTATGTACTTACCATAACCTGCAGCCCCAGGTAGTTGTATTGCACATGGCCATTGTAGATCGCAGAATAAATCCTGACTCCGGTCACAACTCTATCCGGCTCCAGTGTGACCACGTCATCCAAATTAAAGGATCTTATGTCTCGGTCCAGTCTAACTACCATTGACTTATTCGTCTGATATTTCTGTATTAAATCATTGCGTGTTATTTGCATTATCCACATTTAAATTATATTATAACAATGAATTTAATTGCATACAGGTAAGTTACTTACAATCGGGGCCCACTCTATAGTTGAGACATTTACTTTCTTGTTAGGCAAGGGAAGGGCTTCTGCTATTCGCAGATGAATTTGATCCTTTATTCTTTCAAATTTGATCCCAACAACAATGTAGTTATGCCTGTAGAGACACTACACGATTAAGTACCGCATCAATTTGAAGACTGCCAAGTTACATAAAAGGCTGAATGCTTCCTAATAATTTAATGAATGAGAGAGTTGCTTACTTATATTTTGCGTTCATGTACGCCAAGTTAATATAGCGCACAGTGAAATCCCCTAATAGGGGTCGCAATGGTTCAAAGCAGTAGCAGGTACATATGTCACAAAAATGAGGGGTGTCCACCAAAACATCTTGCTCAATCTTCCAGTTTCCTTTTAGTAACACCGTGTCATTCTCACATTCGAGGTCAGGCGGCCCAAAATGAAAGTCATAGCCTTTAATGTACTCGTAGAGGCGATCATAGCGACTGGACGGACACGTTGTGACCATGGATGATGCGTTCTGACACTGCGAACGAACAAAGTTGTTGAATTAATTACAAAATTAATTAACGGTAGGATAACAAACTAAATCAATGCTGTTTTTTTATTAATAAACCTACATAATGTCGGTTGAAGCATTGCATTGTGTGGCGTACGTTACAGTCACCCCTTCATAGCATTCTGACAGAAGCCCGGTGTTTCATTAAAGTTATTTTGACGCACAACTTTTTACCAATGTGTTTACATAAAGTGCAAAACACTGCTTTTCCCTTTTTTGAAAATTTTAATAAGTACAATTTTGCTACTTTTTTGAAAACTGTAAATACTGCTTTGCTACTTTTAAAGAAAGTGAACTTTTTTGTTTGACTATTTTTTAAAGGTGTAAATAGCAGTTTGGCTATTTTTGAAAAGTGTAAACAACAGTTTTACCATTTTAAAAAAGTGTAAATATAACTTTTACTACTTTTAGAAGAGTGCAAACGAACGTGCTTTCACGAATTTCGAAAAATTGCAAAAAAGATCCTTTCACGGATTTTGAAAAGGTTAAATTCCCCTTTTGCTTATTTTGAAAAGGTCGAATTCCTCTTTTACGCATTTTGAAAAAGTCAAATTCCCCTTTTGCGTATTTTGAAAAGGCGTGAATAGGTGTTTTGCTACTGTATACTTTTTTGAACACAATAGTAAAAAAAACGTTCATTGCTGGGACTTGCGTCAAAATGACGTTACTGGGACTCCGGACTTCGGTCATAATACTTTTAAGCGGGAACCGGACTTACGCCACAATACACCTTCACCTACACTATGCATTAATCTAAAGGCAAAAGATAATAAATACAAACCTGATAAGCCCCAGGAGGACACGGAGGATCGAATGCATCACATTGCTTCTTCCTCGTTAAACACTCAAACTCGTCATCTAGAACGCAATCCGTATCACTGGCTGGGCATGGCTTGTAAGTCGCGTCTAAAACGTCACAAGTCTGCTTACAATTCCCAGCTTTATGAAGAGCTTGCTCCCTGGCAACGAACACCTGCAAAAAGTTGGCGTCAAAAATATAGTTAGGTTCCTCACAATACTGATTTAGTAGGGATTAGTGCCTCATTTTTCCTTTAAAATTCTATAAAATATTTGTGTAAAACACTTGAATATTTCACCTTAAGAAAGTTAATCAATTTTAAATAGGATTCGTCGTATTTCCAGCCTTCTACAGATGGCGGGTCGCACATTCCAACACCTGCGTTTAGTCTTAAAATTAATGCCTAAATCTATCATAAAATCATATCAATGACGATTGCAAACCTGGATATGTTTGGTAACTAGGACCAGTTCCATTCATAAAGGATGCAAAGGCCTTGTCAAATAGATCAATCTTCTTCTGAACAGAATTTCGCATCATTAGGCGAATCTCATCCTGTTTGGCAAAATTTTGTCCAACTACATTTTTATAGAGCGCACAGTCAACAGTGAAAACATGGGCACACACTTTATACGTAAGTTAACGTTGTTTTTTTTTAAATGCGAAAGTTTAGTACAGACTTACGAAAAATGTGACTGTACACGTAAGCAAAGTTGTACAATAGAAAAAATTTAATGTCGGTCAAGCAGAGATGGAATAGAACGTAGTAGGGTCCATCTAGCCCAGCCGGTTCCATGTTAAACAGCGTTTCATTGCCCTGGCAGATTTTCCCATCAAACTGTGCTTGGAGAACAACATCCGGCTATAAAATTTAAATTACAAACAATATTTAATTAGTATAACTGTGGGTAGCATGTATTGTGTTTCATAATCACTGTCTAGTAATTTAAAAAAGAAAAAATCGGATAATTGTACGTTTTTTTCTAAAAGTTCACGAATTCCTACGAAAATATCTTTTTTCCCATTCATGTAGTGTAAATTGTCTTCAGAGAGCCCCGGCGTCGTTCTGTATGCAGTGAGTCCAACTGTACATTTTGAATAAGAGAGAATTAAAGGTAAAATATAATAAAAATATGTAATGCCTTTTTACAGACAAGTTTTGCTTAAATTGATTCAAAAATTAGAAAACTTTGTGGAACGTTTCGTTGCCTTACACGAAGTTGTTCCATTTGGCGAATAACTCCAGCTGTGCCCACGATAGTTTAAAATCGACAGAGCTACCATTCCAATCCTTGGCTCGTCTCTCTAAAGATTCAGTTAAAAATTTTATAGTTCATAGACTTCACCTATTCGGAACTGCGAAGCCGTCAACCATGGAAATAATAACCATGCTTTGCAAAACGGCATATTTTACAATAAACGTTTTCAAAAAGGTCAAAACTAGTGCTTAGCACTTTTAAAAAAGGTTAAAACAAGAAATTAGCGTTTTCAAAATGGTTAAAACTAGTAACTGACACTTTTAAAAATGGTTAAACCAAGAAATTAGATTTATCAAAAAGGTCAAAACAACAAATTAGCGTTTTCTAAAAGCTTAAAACAACAAATTAGCGTTTTCAAAAGGCTCAAAACAAGAAATTAGCGTTTTCAAAAAGCTCAAAACAAATAACTAACACTTTTAAAAATGATCAAAACAAGAAATTAGTTTTTTCAAAGAGATGTAAAACTGAACATAGGTATTAACGTTTCAAAAAGGAGAGTATCAATTCTTCATATTATTATGAACATGAACTTTGCTCGTTGAAGATACACTTCAAATAATCATCTGAAAAAGTTTGAATTGTTTTCAAAAATATTCCAAACAAATAATAGAAAAAAAACGACTTTTCATGGTTACAGTTGGGTCAAAGTTCAAAATCGATCTGGGTGTGTATGAAATTCATATTCTAGATGCGATCAGCTTCTAAACGGCACACTTCAAAAGTTCCCATTCAATTTTCTGTGTATGGATTGTACTTACAATTAGTACTTTGTACTCTAGCATTGAAGGTTTTTGAACTGATCTGCATCTGCGTTTCATCTTACACACACACACTTTTTACAAGCATCAATTTTTAACAAGATATCCGGTTTCTCTACTCACTATGTAGTCAGCTTGGAAGAAGGCCTAGGCAAGAATTTGTGTTGGAGGCTGGCTATAATTAGCTATAGGTATAGGCTCCTAATCAGTTAAACTAAAATGTGTCTACATACGTAATTACATACGCATCTTCTTCTACAGTTCAATCCATAAATATCTTACAAGGCCCAGCTCCCCCACAGTTTCTCACTTTCTAATCCTGTGGCAAGGGAGCAACAGCCACTGGAATGAAAGCGTTCACTTTTATATTTTTTAAAAATTAATTCTTTATTATTTTACTTTCATTAGTAGCGCTAACTTTATAATAAAGTTAGCACTGGTGTCTTCTCTTCGGTCTTTCTTCTTGACCACAATTTTAAAAGACAGGAACATAATGTTCCTGCCAGTGGCCTGAAATTACCGGTAAACCAAACTAAAGGACGAGCACGTAAGTACTAATACATAAGTAAATACATTCGAATCAATTTTTGAAATGCACTGTGGAAAAGTAATAATATCATTTGAAGTACTTTTCAATGCTAGAAATACGAATTTAGAAATCTTTGAGTAGTGTAAATATCGTTTTTAATAGATTTGAAAAAGTGTAAATACAAGTTTCAACATTTTGGGAAAGTGTAAATAAGCAGTTTTAAAACAACTGAAAATGTAAAAATGCTAGTTTGATTAGGTTCAAAAAGTCGAATTAACTGATCATTTTTGTGTCTGGTTAGCTTTTTATATTACGGTAGTAGAACACTTTATTTGTATCTATTTTACAGGAAATTCTGTTTGAACTGAATTCTGTTGGAAATTGAACACCGTAAAATGGAAACAGAGTTTTTGGATTCAACTTTTGTTTCTCATTGGAACTCCTTCCAGATATTATCCATGAGCTTATCTACTAGGGACTGTGCAAAAAATACATAACGCAAAAATAGGGTGTTTAGAACCCACCTACCACTTTTGTAACGCGTATATAACGCCGACTTTGCCTACTACCTACTGCATGTAACGATATTTACGATATTGAAAATATGAAGTTCAAATGCAATATGTACACCAAACATACTAGGAAATTCGTATGCGCATATTTTGTTATTAAATAAAATTAACAGTTTTAGCATACCAATAAGTAACAATGAGTACAGAAATGTGTTCTTTACTTAAATATCATAAAACTTCCAATAACTCTCCGGGGAATTAGCGCACATTTTAACTCGCAGACCCGGGAATTATTAGAGGCCGGGAGGGTTATTAGAGGCCGGAGGGCTATTTAAAAATGACCATGAAAATTAGCAATTAAGTATGCATAATGCATTACATACCCGCTTTTACTCTGGATGTTCTTATTGTGGACTGTAGAACATTTTCTGTGCACTATACTACCGCAATTGTAGAATAGGTACATATGCACTTTTAAAATGTTTTTAATAACTACCGGGGAATTATTTCCAATTTTTGGATTTTAACCCGAGTTATTAGAGGCCGGGGAATTATTAGTGGCGGGAACTTATAGGAAGTTTTACAGGATGTCTTTTTTCAAATATTGGTCAGTATTCGTTTAAATGCGTACTTTCTTTGTTATGTATCACTTTGAAAAAATACTACCAATCCCGGTAGCGCTGCGTATCGTTTTTCGAAACAACCACCGACCGCAACTTGCGTTATGTATTTTTTGCACAGCCCCTAATGAAGAGGACCATTAATTGGGGTTCAAATGAAGTCACAACAACTCTTATATGTACTCTTCAACTCTGTGGGCAAAACAATACAGTCCACTGTATATTATTTAGATGATTAACAATAATTAACGTGCCATTCCTTTTTATCAGTTTTACTATTACTCAGATACAAAACATTATGTACATTAAACTGATCACATTTTGCGGGTTAGAATTTTTGCAAGGTTTTGACAGTCAGCTTTTTAAACCAGTCACATCAGTGGTATGTAATCATGCTATTAAAGGGCCTTCATGAGTCTGGTAGTATAACGTACCACATGTATACAATCTTCGTATGTCTCGTAGAATATTGACTTGATGCTCGTTTCGAAAGATTTCTTTGTTGTTCTAGGTTATAATTACTTATCAACAAAGATACTGTTGTATGTATGAGTCGACGTTTGTACTTTAATTATTTTATGTTATAATGTATTACCGCATTTATAATAAAAGCAAGTGATACTGACTGACATGAACCATTTCTTCATATTTTTTACCAAGTAAATTAAAAACTAGGTACTTCTAGAATACTGGCTTAATCATCATCGCATCGTGATCATTCGTCATTCATTAAACATAATTAAATAACGAATGAAGTACCAAGTAGTTTATATAAATGTCAACACTGCTATCATACAAATAAAATGATCAGACAAAAACATAACTGCCGCACTTGTGTCTTCCGTTATTAAACATTAAAAGCACTTTCTGAACGTCTCAACGGCTGTTTGTATAAAAAATGAAAACAGGCAGATGATTCCATCGAGTTTTTCTAGCAATAGCGATTAATTTTCACATTTAGGCGTTTATCACATTTACGTGCACCTACCCTACCGTTTAATAAAATGTAATAAACTATGAAATGAATAATTATTACCAAAATATCTCGGATCCTTTTCGCATAAAACCGATGCATTTGCGATGCGGCTGAGCTCGTTTGAAAGTAGTGTAATTTGAGTTCGTCGGTTGGACTTTTAACATTTAAACTCCCAAGTTTTTGTAAATCTTTCCTAAAAATATGTAATTACATAATTAATTATTTAGAACATTCAACATTGGCGCTAATGCATGTGGTGTGGTGCCAGAGAGTTGCACGTACTATATTGTTGAACTCAAAATTCGTGTGTCAACTGTTGACTGTGAATAACTTAGTACCTATCTGTTAGTTGTTAATTTGGCTTTTTGCTATCACAAAAGTGTAAAACAAGGTTTTAATGTTGTTTGAAAATGATTATACTTGATACTACGTTTCTAAACCAGCGTTAAAAATTATTTTACCATTTTAAAAACACGCAAAACATGGCTTTAGCGTTTGAAAAAGTAAAAACATTAACTGTCAACTGTGACCTGTCACCTGTTGAGAAACTAATTATATTTGATACAAAAACGTTTCCAAAAAAGTGTAAAACAGGATTTTAGCATTTTTAAATGAAAATATTGAATGTTAAAAACACTGTTGAACTGACTGTCTGTCAACTGTTGGCTGTTAACTGTTAACACTATTAGCTGATTAACTTACAAGGACGTGACCTTGAACAGGGCATCCATGAGTGCAGAGGGTCTCCGTTTGAATAAGATTTTGTTATCCATCTCCCTGATACTAAGATGCGCCTCCCTCATGATCCGGAGAAGCTCAGGCCAAAATACGTCGTTGATGTAAGTACGATCAAAACGATCAGCTTCATTTACCTAAAAAAAACTATGACGAATAAATAACCATCCTTTGCAACAATCAATCAGTTCAATGATAAATCTTTTACTAAACACTTTTTGATTTTGAATTGACTCGTTACTTGAAAAATTAGGTTCCAAACATCATTGACACGAGCTGCAACAAAATCTTCAATGTTTGTGATCATGTCGTAACTTGGAAAATCTTCCATCCCATCCTCGGTGTCTGATGGTCGGCCTCCCCCAGTACCAGTAGGTGGTGAGCCAGCTGCTCTGATGGCCACGAAGTGCTCCTCATTGTTTTCGAAGAACGTTTCTCCAGAACAAAGTGTTTTCGAAGAAGGATGACCGTTCAAAAAATATATGAAGAGGATTATGATAAGTGAATTCGTCTGCGGCATTTCAAGCTATTTTAAGTAATGCGTTTTAATTTGCAAATTAGCAAAAAAATAGATTAGTGGGCTAAAAAACTTGAGTAGGTAGGTACATTTATTTTGCAGTAGTTTAGTTAATTAGTTATTAGTATTAGTAATGCAAAATCACAGACCAAAACATTTTACTGATGCAAGGGAAACCTACTACCAACTGTCACAAGGCAAAGTGTATCACATAATATTTTTATTCGTTAAAATAACACAATGCTTATTGAAACTTTCAATTTCAATTAATGTTTAGTTGTTAGTTGTTAGTATAATTCAGGTAGATAGCATTTACAACAACTAGGTAGGTGCTTCAAAACAATGAATAGGTACATAAAGAAGTTGATATAAAAGAGAATATTTATTTTATTATTTCTTGTGTTATTATTATTTGCAGTGATGCTGTCACAGGAAATAATATTAACGGTGTATTTGTTTTTAATTAGCAGCTTTGTTTCGACACCAGATCGCCCCTCGAGTTCTGTGGCGGATCCACGCAATAAATTCTGCGATCAATGTTTCCATTACACAGGTTTGACAGTAATTCTTAAATTGCAATTAAAATTTCTATAAAAATATCTGTCTAGTGAGACGTACTTGCTACATGACTGTAAATGCCTGGTTTATTTTCTCGTGCGCAGCCATCCCCCCAGCTGACGACCCCAATTTGGACCCAGCGTTCCCCATTTTGAACTATTAAAGGACCACCGGAATCTCCCTTGGAATTTAAAGGTCATTAGATTACAATGATAATGATAATACAAGGTAGGTTTCAACCATTATTAGCAGATTAGAATCTATGCTTTAAAAATTAAGGACTAAATTCGGTCTAATACCAAAGCAAATCACCTGGCAAGCATCTTTCCCCCCTTGTTTGTACCCAGCACAGATCATATTATTGGACAATTCCACTGAAGTTCCGTACCAAACTTTACACTTGCTCGTCTCAATAATGGGAACCTCCAATTTTTGCAGTACTTTCGTCGTTGCGCCGGCTAGCTCGTGCGCTAGACCCCAACCGGTAACCGTGGCAGAAACTCCAGTGTAATTCTTGTTCACTTCTGACGGATCTGGTAGACAGATAGGGGTTGGAGTGCTCGGAAGTTTTAGGTCCAGGGCTTCGGATAGTTTCAGGAGACAGACGTCGCTATCGAAACTAGCATTGAGTTGAATAAAGCGATTACCGTCTGAAGAAGATCTATATTATTGTATGTGTATTGGTATTGGTATACACATCGTGGGGGAAGAAGCATTGTGGGGTAATCCAGCGTCCCCGTAATATCATTTAGGCTCAAGTCCCAAAAAACAACTTTTTATCTATGTGTTTGTACAAAGTGTAAATACCAGATTTGCTATTTTTGAAAAGTGTAAAACAAAAAACATTTTCACTTTTTCGAAAAGTATAAATGATAGTTTTTACTATTTTTGAAAAGTAAATAATAATTTGACTGCATTTCAAACGTAGATTTACCAGCTCCATTTTTTGCAAAGGTCAAATACTAGTTTTGCAGCTTTTAAGAAAAGTGTTAAAGAAGTATTTTTTTACACCTTTTGTAAACACATGGGTAATAAGTTGACGGTTGGGACTTACGCCAAAATGCTTTTTCCCACACGATATGGGTCTAATGCAATATAAGAATTAAACTATAGCTGTCCTGTTCATACGGTGCAAATTTATTGTAAAGTCGATGGCAATGTTTTGCACTCATCTGTAATCGAATTTCTTCTCGGTCCTCAATGCGATCCACTAAATCCTTGCCAGGTCCAGCTAGCGATCCCTCTTGGCTATTATTCGGACAGGTACAGACGTTCAAGAAACAATATGACCATTACAACCCTCAAAAGTGATAGTGTTACACGTTACTAAATAGTTATTATACCCAGAAATGTTAGTATGTAACACCAAAGTCTACAGTTGGTTCCAATGGGGTCCAAGAAACTTTGGTAACTGAATAACTTTGGTTAAATAATATGTAATGCTAAAATATAGGGATGCACCCCAATGGAACATTTTCCCTGGCATTTTCTTGGAGCGTACGGTCAATAATGTGTGCCCGAATTAAAACTTCCGCTTGCTCAAACAGTTTTGCATCTTTGAAGCAGTGGGCTGCGGTAAGAATGTAACGGTTGTTAATTAAACTCCCTCCACAGAATGGCTTTCTCGTCCCTTTAAACACAATTGCAACTTGCCAGGGAAATTCGTGCTTATTAGCCGTCGCTCCATCAACGATCCGATTCTTCCCTTCCTCGTACTTCCTACCACACACTAGAAAGCAGACCAAACATGGTAATTAAAATAATTGACAGTGTTTTTTAAAAAATCGACTAATTCCTCACAAACACACTGTTTGAAAGGTCCCGTCTTAAAAATGTGGTTGGAAAAAGTGCCTTTTCTGCTGTGCCTACAGTCTTGGTAATTAAAGTTTCTTACAGCAAGTATTTTCTTCTTTAATCGTATCCGATTCAGGTAACGTCGAACTTGCCGTTGAAGAACTATGACACCTCACGTGACAGCTAAAGCCTTGATACAGTCGCTCAAAGTATGTTGCATCTTTGGTCCGAAATGAAAGGAAAAGATGCGGGCCCTGTACCTTGAATGGATTAGCGAAACCTAGATTCGGACCACAAAAGGTTTTCTCCCCATCGATGCCGTCCGAAAGAGTGAAAATATCATCTTCACTATGGGAACAAGCGGGTGCTTGCGATTTTCTGAGATCCATTACGTCACAGTTGATGACAGGAGAACAGTCATCGTAGGCTTGAATTTCCCATTCGCAGTCAATCCCAGGTGGATACTGCTGTTCTCCATGGAAGGGCGATACAAATTGAATGACCTTGTCGGGAAACATGTCAAAAGTGCTGTTACACGTTGATAAGTAGTGCTTAAGAATCTTCTCATTCTCAGTCATGTCAGTTTGAGGATCATCACTTCGAATTTTTCGGGTTCGGGTATGAAAGTTCCGTCTTAGTGTATTATTATAGCTATCACTATCACTCGAAACAGTTTTGACTTTTGAACTTGTGACATTTACTATTTGCAGCATCGCATTCGTTCTTCTTACTTTGGCAGACACAGCAGCAAAATCTGGACGAAATACTGTAATGATAAGCAGCTGGACGGATTGACCAACAGAAATGAAAGAAGAATAACAAAATTTATGAAACCCGACCTAAATAATAAATGCAAGCGAAATTTAAATGCTGTATTATATATAAATGGTCTTCTATTCTCACCACTAATAACAAACTGATGAAAGAATTTCCGAAAGATGGTTGGTTCTGATGATGATTTTTGACGCACATCTTAAATCTGACGCCGCCACATTTTGTAGTTTTAATCTTTCAATGATTAAGTTTGGTA
>JAQFZC010005137.1:0-14721 GCA_034695205.1 Dicyrtoma fusca | reverse complement strand
ATTTATGGGCCCCAATTCAAAGTCTACAATAATGTACTCCGGGAGAAGAACAAACTCGGTAATGCATTTAATTTTCTGGATAAGGGTGCTGTATGTCTGCTGACGTTTGTCGGGAAGTATTGCGTAGACCAAGGGTGTAGTTGCTGCGTGCATTCTGTCCTCCTGTTCATCCTTGAATAAACCGTGGATAACGTACAGTTGTCCCTTCTTGTACAAACGAGGGCACGATTTAAATGTCCCGTCAGTCACCCAACATTTGCAAGAAGCAAGGCGCTACAAAAAGAATGTTCCATGCTACAACTGATAATATTAATTATGCTAAAATAACGTAATACCTAAAAATGTCACATAATGTTTACCTTCAGATTGCCTTGAGTGGTAAAAATTAGAATTCGCTTGTGATCCTCCGAGTCAAATTGCAAGAATTTCTCTCCTCGCATGGTAGCTAGGAAATGTACAGGGATTTCCAGGTCGACTACTCTCCTTGGATCCTTAAACTGGAATGAATTTGTCCGATAACGTCGAATAGACCGCTTGAACCGTTGTTCAGATGGTAAAAGGACTTGTACTTCCAGATCCTCATGCTGAGTTACATTTGAATATATTTGGTGTACACGCAAATCAGGCTGGTTTACACTAATCTGCTTGGCTGTGCCACGAGCTCTTTCGGCTCTTCCTCTGCAACAATAAAATTAATTGTAAATAATAATAATAAAAGTAATACAATAAATCCTCAAATAACAACGCTTAAATAAATACATACACATGTAAGTAAAAGCACACAATACATAGTACAGAACTAACCTCATTATATCCGGAGGGTGAGATTTGTGTTTTGAACCGTCATCACTCCAATGTTTTTGTCCTGCACGAAAACCACAGATGTCTTCAATAACTGATGCTTTGCAAATCTTCCGCTGGTCACACTGCCAAGACACGGTATCACTTACAACTTTACGTCGTTGGTAACAGTAGCCATCTTTATCTAATTTATGAGTTGGGACTTTCTTATTACTGTGAGGATTAATTTGACTCAAATATTTAACTGCGTTTCCTGCCATGCTAGTGCTAACGCTTGGAACAGAATGACAGCAACCTCGTTCATCAGTTTACAGATAATTGCGCGTCCTGATATTCAACTACCTACTTTGAATTCTGTCCTACTAATAAATGTACAGTAAGAAGTAAATATACAGTTCGTCGTATTGACCCACACCATTCGTAGTTTTGACCACCACAATTCGTCGTATTGACCACCACCATTTGTCGTTTTGACCACCACCATTCGTCGTTTTGCACATGAGGTTAGAGGTCAAAACGACGAAAGCTTTCGTGGTTTTTGCTTTCGTCGTTTTGACCGTATACCACAGCCACATATTATACACCAATGGAAAGCCCTTGACGTGTAGATTCCAAAACTGTAAAGGTCATAGCATCTTCACGGTCAAAATTGCGAATTTGTGGTTTTAGTACGTACACACGTATTCCTTATGGCATGTCAAGTAGATCTCCAGTATATGGACAGCAGAAAAAAAAATCTGGTATTCTTCGGAATACCAGACAAAGAAGATGAGTCATGGAAGGAAAGATCAACAAAAATATCTGCAATAACCAAAAAACTAGGAGCCGCGGGAGCAATAATCGACTCAACGAGAAGAATAGGAAAGTTCAAACCGGGCTTAATCAGACCATTAACAGTAAGCTTTCTAAGGCTAAAGGACAAATTGGAAGTAGGAACAATGAAATCAAATCTGATAAATGATGACGGAAGACAGAACATTTTTATCAATGACGACATCCCTCCACGAATTCAAAAGCAAAAGTTCGAAGAGCGAATGGCCCGCAAAAGACTAGCACTACAAAATGTCAATAATCCAAAACATCGAATTCGGATAGGAAACTAAAAGACAAAGTAAAACCGAATAAAAATCCGAATCCGGAAGTCAACAAGATACAAGGTCAAGGCAGGAGCCCAGAGGAAGATACAGCAGTCAACTCCGCGAAGAAAAGAAGAACTGATGGGAACAGTTGAACTACTACTCAAATCTGAAACTGATCTGCACAACCTACGCTGCACCAGACGAAGCGATATTACTTACAACGAAATTAGGATGTAAAGAACTGAAGTTTTAAAAGGAAGAGAACGGGCTTCATTGCCTACATTACACGAGTATAAACTAACTGACAATAACTAAACAATAATCATATGAAACAAACTAGAATGCACAATTAATGTACTTATTCTAACACTACGTTTTAAGAGCTATTTTATAGAACACGTAACACGATTAACATTTTAATATATTTTGATTTACACAAATACTTTACCGAAAACAATAATTGAAGAGTTACCTTTGAAGGTTTCAAATCACCACGGAAATATTTTTTACCAAGGATACATCAATAAGCTAATTTTAGTAACAAACATTTTGTAACAATGAAGGGTTGTAACGGCCATGGCCATAAATCAACTGGAAGAATAAATATCTATCACATTCCCGGACGATGCGGATCCGCTACGACTTTCAATGAATTTTGCGGGTAAGATTTTAAACATACGGGCACATACTTTCAATCATTATATACAAAATTGAACGTACAATTTGATCCTAACAGTTTCCAAAAAACTACACGCTTAAAAATAGTAGAAATTTGCCGTACAAAGTAGAACTTTTTTACCCATTGAAAGCACATTAGTAGTCAACGCGTACTAACTGGAACTAAGTAAAATACACAGAATTACATGAATTTGAGTAATAATTGAAAACCAAATTAACTGATTATAAAATAAATATTTGATTGTTGATTTTATGTGGCGGACGGACGTATAACCAACCACCTGGAAGAATTGTTGGGTCAGTTGATGCGGCGGTGCACTATCTTGAGCAGACCACACCGCATGACGGAATTTCATTGGAAAACATATTTTAAAGACAATTATGATAAAATAATGTGAAATTATGGGGAAATTTACAGGACAATTTACGTATGTATACACCTGTAAGTAAAGTACGTATTTCTTAATTTAGTTGCAGGCATTATCCGGACCAATGGCGGTAGGCGCAGAGATAGGCACTCGTGAACACGGGTGACCTACAACAGAACCCGATGAAAAAGACAAACGAATTTAAAACCAAAGTATATGAGACGTGACTGAATTGCAGAATAGTATAAGATACAGCAAGCGTGAACACGGGCCCAACACGGATCTACCTGGATAAAATAAATTAATCAAAAAGAAATTATATGAGATTTTACTGAATTTGTACAATGGGGAATTTTGTTCTGCTGATAGTTCTGGACATCTAGAAGTGGGAGAAGAAGGAAGCTTAGGAAGCATAGCATTTAAATTTAGCTTAAGCATCCAGGTAGTGTCCTAGACGCAACGGCCGAAGATAGAAGCAGATGACATCAAGAGTTTGTTTTGCCAAATCCCACCGTAATAAATAATAGGCAGGAAGTCAAAATTAGAGACTTGGGGATTCAACAACAAAATAAATTAAAATAGGTCATCAATAACATGCAGAAGGCATCTAACATTAAAATCAGGTAAAATTAATTGATTTCAATAAAATAATTAGTGAATGAATTTTGTGTGATTGGCCATAGGGCTCGTTAGAATTGCTCAATAAAAGGGATACCCAGATTTATTCTGGAATTACTATCCGAATTTAGAAAATGGTTATTGAATGGAATGAATGATAATGAATGTAGAGAGAATGAAAAAGTCTAAAATAAAAGTGACTATTACTACGTCCAACTATGGAGCAACTAAAGTTAAAAAACTACGAAAAATTAAAGAATTAAACTAACCCAAAAATGGAAAGTTAACTAACTTGAAAGGAAACGTGAATAAAAGTAAAGTAACCTAAAGATGAAATTAAGTAAAAATGTTAGAGACTCAAATTTCTAGACCGGAGGTTGTATTTAGTTCCGGTTCGTCGAATTATTGGCGTATCAGGTGCTGTTGGAATAAAATTCCGAGAACCAAGCGGTCGACCACGTTTTCGTTTTTGAGAGGTGACAGCTGGTAATAAAGGCGGCATCCGATGTGGTGTAGACGGAGGCGATCCTGGGTCGAGGTTTTGATTAGACTGAGTACCTTGGGTGTCAATTGTTTGGGTCTCATCATCTAGAAGCGGAATTAAGTCTGCTTCATCCATAGGATCATCTTGAATAGGGATTTTGGAGTCCTCTTCTTGTGGGTCCGGTTGAATAGACGGACGTAGAGTAGATTGGTCGTCTGGGGAATTAATTGAAGTCCTCAGATCCGGCAGACGGTGGACTGGGGGAAGTCACGTGCCGTGGAATATAGGGCTTCATGCGGCATATGTTAACGATGTCGGTTAAAAGTCGGCCCCGTCTTCTTACTTCAACACGATATGTGTTATTCGGTAATTTTGCCACAATTTCTACTGGGTCTTTGAAGAGCAACGTTAATTTCTTTAACACGCCACGTTTTTGGTGATGATTTTTCAAAAGAACCGAATCACCAACTTTAAATTTGAGAATTCTTCTGGTTTTATCGTATCGACGAGCATATTCTCGCTGTTTATTTTCTATCGCCAGTTTAGCCAGTTTTCTTGCTTCTAGTAGGGCTTGGTGAACGTCATAAGCGTAAGGCTCCAATGTAGGGAGCTCGACGTCTAAGGGCAGGGTGGCTTCTTGTCCGTATAGGAGAAAATAGGGTGTAAGTCCCGTAGTTGAATGGCGGCTGGTGTTTAGGGCGAATGTGATGGCTGGTAGTTGAATGTCCCAATCTTTCAAATTTGAGGAACAGTACATTTTGAGGCAATCAGCTAGAGTTCCATGGCATTGTTCAACAAGTCCCTGCGTGGAAGGGTGAAAGGAAGTAGACAGCAGATGCTGAGACCCCATGAGTGTAGTTAGTTCAATTATGAGGGCGTTACAAAAGGAGAGACCTCTGTCGCTCTGGATAATTTTTGGGACGCTGTACTTGGAGATGACTTCACGTAGGAGGAAACGAGCGGTAGTTAGTGCAGTACAGTCCTCAGTGGCTTGGGAAATAATCCATTTTGAAAAATAATCGGAAACAGTAAGGATGTAACGGTTGTGTCCGTCCGAGGACGTGACTGGTGGTCCAAAGAAATCGATTTGGATTCTTTCAAATATTTTGAGGGGCACGGAGATAAAGCATAGTTTTCCTCCAGGTTTTATTCGTGGGATCTTGGCCAACTGGCAAACGGGGCAGAAGGCTACATAATTCTTAACATCAGACTTTATTTTCGGCCAATAAAAGCGTTGGGCTATTTTGCAAAATGTTCTGGTGAATCCAAGATGAGCGCCTGATAAGGGTCTGCTATGCATCTCTTCGCAAATTCGTGTTTTCCAAGAGGTAGGTACGACTAGGCGATCCTTATGCGGGTCCATGCGATGATGAAAATAGAGAACACATTTATGTAAATTGTACCTGTCTCGTAAAGGATGGTCAACCTGGTTGGTTTCCATGGTATCAATGATGGATTTGAGGGCAGGATCCCGCAGCTGTTCGGTTCTAAATTCAATTACTGAGGCGGAGATTTGATAGGTGGGCAAGTCAGTCAGGTCCACGGTGTCTGAATTATAAGGAGAAGTAGGATGGCGGGAAAAATAATCGGCCACAATATTTTGCTTACCGGGAATATGTTTGATATCTTTGATATTGTATTCGCTGAGGGTGAGGGCCATTCGGTGTAATTTAGGCGACATGTCAGATTTCTTAGATCGCAATAAGGACGTAATGCAAGCATGGTCGGTTTCAGTGGAGAACTCAAGGCTTATTAAAAATTGAGCAAGGCGCTTCACTGTCCAGAAAATAGCAGTTAATTCCAATTCTGTAGCATCGTATTTTTGCATCTGGGGGGTCACGCATTTAGAAATATAGGCAACGACCTTCTCACGGCGGCGACCATCAATGATGTGGATCTGTAGAAGAGTGGCACCCAATCCACGCTTTGATGCGTCCGTTCTTAGCCAAGTTTCACGACACTGATCAAAATGCGCCAAAACTGGATGTTTGGTGAGGCAGGATTTTAATTCGGTAAAGGCCGCTTTGCAGGCCTCGGTCCAGCGGAAGGGAATATTCTTGGAAAGTAGATCTGTCAGGTGAAACGTTCGTGTTTTAGCCTAATTGACTAAATACCTACGACGCTCTCGGACTTCTGTCCGCTACTCTTAATTACTAACTTAATTAACTTACTAATCATCTTGGCGATATTCTGGGGGTTGAGATGGACTAGAACTCCATGCTCTTCTGCACTCGCACTGGCCATGACCTGAGGTCACTCCCGATGGGAGCACACCGGAATGGAACTTCGCCAATCTTCTAATTCTATCTTGACTAACTACTTAAATGATAATTAAACTAACTAAACGATGACTTAATAAAGTTCACCACTGAACACAGATCTACCAATAGTTTCTGTTCACAAATCGTCTTAACAGACTTTTATTCAACTTCCAAATTATTCCAAACTCCACAAGTTCGCTCAGTGCACTTCGCTCACTACTTCACTCTTCGACGCCTAGCTCGTATCTGAAGTCTCAGCTCCAGGCACTCTCTCGTCTCACTTACAATTCCAACGGACGTCCCGTCCTCCAACTTCCACACACACTCCACTTACACTAGCTTATACCTACTACCGTCAAACTCTCATTAGTCTCTTACCGTATCTTACTTACTCTAACTTACACACTCGTCACACAGGGGTTCAACAATCTTGGCATAGCCCTTAATAAACCGACGGAAAAATCCAGTGGTGCCTAAAAATCGTTGGAGACCCTTAACGGTGTTAGGTTGAGGTAATTCTTGAATTGCGGAGACTAACTTCTCATTCGGGTGTAAGCCCTGTTGATTCACCTTAAAGCCAAGGCAGATAACTTCATGTTGACCCAGATGGCACTTGCCAGGTTTTAGCTTCAAATGATTCTCCTGAATGCGTTGGAAAATGACACGCAATTTAGCAATATTGTCTTCAACATGAGGCAAAGGAATGATGAGGTCATCTATGTAGGCGAGCAAATGGGTATACAATAAGCCTCTAAATATCTTGGCAATCATTGAAATGAAGAAGGCTGGAGCTGAACATAAGCCAAAATTGACTCTAGTGGACTCATAAAGATTAGTTCTCGTCTGGAATGCGGTTTTAGGGATGCTGTCTTCATCAATTTCTACTTGGTTGTAGCCAGATTCAAAGTCCAAGGTTGAGAAAATAGACGTCCCTCTAAAACGATATAAAATAGAATCAATTGATGGAATTGGGAAGGCTAATTTTTTGGTAACAGCATTAGGCGCACGATAGTCGCACACCAATCGGTAGTTAGGGACTCCTGGTATGTCTTCTTTCTTTAAAATAAGTAAGCTCGGAGCTCGCCAATCTAAAGTAGATTCACGGATTAAACCTTGGGCGAGTAACTTCTGTACTTCAAGCTCAATAAGATCATGCTGGTGATCGGAAAGCGTGTGAGGACGGCATTGTACTGGAGCAGAGGAGCCAGTGTCGATGGTAAATTTACCTCCAGGCCACAGACCCGGGGTTCCTCTAGGCTTCATAAAAATATCTTGAAATTCAGCACATAATTTGCGGTACTTGATTTGGTCTTCATGAGGAAGGGAGGTAGAAATCTTAATCTTGTCCAAAAATGCTTCTAACGAATGTCCCATCAGGGGTAGATCCTTTTCAACAGTAGTGGGGGTAGCAGTAATAGAATTAATAAATAGGGCATCGGAGTACTGGTTAACAATAGAGGCGTCCGTAACAGAGGCAGTGGCTAAAACTTAATTAGCATGTAAAATAGCGGGCATAGTGCTCTTGTTAAATACAATAATGTACTTGGTATTCTGATCTAAGCAGAAATTGGGAACATCAATCTTCGTGATAACACGGGTTCCTTGGGTAATAGCCGTAAATTCCTCTAAGGGGGGCTGATTCAAAAAGCGATAATAAATCGGAATATACATGTAGGAGAGAGCCGGAAACTCAGTGTGGCATGCTAAGTGCACACGTAGCCGTAAGGGCTTGGGAACTGGGGGGTTATAATATTCTTGAAAGGGGGGTTGAGCTGCAGACTCAATTTGTAGGGCATCTGGTCGAGCAGGATTAGTCCATATTTTGTTCTTGCTCTCATCTATTCGCACTGTCTTCTTAATTTGTGGTACCGTAGAAGGGCAGAATAGGTCCGTATTGTTGGTATTGGGCACATCCGTGAAAAACTGCATGCCAGCTAGCTTTGGCGGTGCAGAATTGAAGGACAAAGGGTTTTCTCGTGGCGTAGGGGATGTCATTTCTAGGGCAGAAGTTGTGGACAGGGTAGTAGAGTTGACCGTGGGCGTCCCTATGGTAACTGTTGTTGTCGGCAACGTCGGGCAAAAGTTGACATGTCCAAATGTAGTAGAATGGACGCCAGTGGGAGGAGTATATTGGAGAGTTAACCCGTGCGCCAGGCAGAAATCTCGTCCAAGTAGGATAGGTGCTGGTGGTTTATCTGTGATACGGCATAAATGAGTTAAATGGACATCATTAATTTGAAACGGAACGATACAGGACCCATGGTTTAGAATTTTATGACCCGAGTAATCCACTAAGCGTGTAGCATGGTCCGGTTGGTTGGGCAGACCCGATTTACGAAATAATTTGGTGGAAATTAAACACGTGGCCGATCCAGTATCTAGGAAAGCGAGGGTTAATTCATCATTGATTAGTACGTAAATAAATTGATGAGAATGGAACAATTACTGTTGATTAACAGGAAATGATGAGGACGTATGTAGCGTGTACATGGGATGAATAGTAGTGGTACACGGAGCATCAGGGGCGTTGGTAGGTATGGGCGATGGGGCAGATGAAGCGGGTGCTGAAAATCCCGAGTCAGTGTTAGGCCTATGGTAATAATGGAGAGGAGTTGGCCGTGGAGTCCCCTCCATTTGTAGTTTTCCCGTGAGCGGCCTTGATTTGATTGGGAGCCGCCAGTGTGCTCACCAGCCATAGTAACCATAGGGTAGGACTGTTGAAATCCGTGGGCAGGCATGGGCTGAAATCCTTGAGACCATACACAAGGTGGATATTAAGCTGGGTACCTGCCAGTGTCGACAGCCATAAGGGGCTGGATGGAGTGGGATTGGTTGTTGTGGCCCCGAGACTGATATTGAAACCTGCCTCCTCGCCACGTAGGCTGAGCAGCACGGTCATCGCGAGGGTTAGAGGGAGGGTTGGAGGGTTAGAACGGCCGCCACGTAGATTTTGTCTAGGTAGATTTTCTGGGCATTGAGGGCGTACGTAACCCAACTTTCCGCAACCGTGGCACGTTAAATTTGCATGATTTGGATTAGCTGGACGAGGCTCATTACGATTTCCTGTCGAAGGGTGACGAGGCTTCGTGAGGAGAGTCGATATTTGCTGACTTATGTATGCTATAGCCTTCTTCAGAGCTTCAATCTCTCCGGGCTGTTGATTAATGTAATTAATTTGAGCTGATGCAGAAGTCGTTAATTCTAATTCGGCCGAGCCATTCTTGTCATAAGCCTCTAATAATGTTTGCAAAGCGTTGAAAGTCGTTGGTTTAGTTTGGTTGAGCAAAAACTGCCGAACAGGTCGTCTAAATTGCTTGATCATATCCGGTAGAACTACTTCGGCTGTCAGCTTCGACCATCGTGACCCAAAATCATTTCGAATACGTTGAAAAAACTTACCTGCAGTTTCTAGTAATTGCTGCTGTTGGCCTAAAATCTCAGCTATGGTAGCTTGTGGACGTACTTCGTCAAGGGGGCAATGTTCTCGGACTTGAGTAATTAAGGCAGTAAAGGAAATTCCAGAATTGGCAATGTCCGCTTGAATATTTTTAAAGTAGCTACGGGCAGTTGGGGATGTAGACGCATGCTTAAGATATCGTTTCTTTTGCTGATCGGTAAGGGATTGCGTCTCCGCCCAGTAAGTTAATTCAGTTAGAAAGGCTTTAAATGCTTTACGAGTGACCGGAGCTGAATATGTGGGCATGGGAATGGACGGAGGGAGAGTAAGAGTAGTCATGGTTGGAGTAGGGCGAGAGCTAGGGGAAGAATTGAATACGGGCATAGACCGCGGTGGTGCTACAATCTGAGTCTCAGGAATGTCGAGTGGACGGAAAAAAATAATAGACCGAGGATGAGGAGTATACGTTTCATCAAATTGGGAAATATTATTAGAAGGGAATAGCGAGGAAATACGGAAAGCTGTTGGTATGGTACGATAAGTGGCAGGGGCCGGAATGGAACTATTACGAGAGGAATAAATGAGAGATAAGCTAGGAGCCCTTAGAATGGATCTAGAATCAGAGTGAAGGGAACGGTAGGGTGTAATGCTACTAGATGATTCCGGAATGGGAGCTAACCGATACCGTTGGGCAAGGGCCGATAAATCTGGATAAATCAGAGGCGTACTTAATAGGGTAGGCGCTGGTGTAGGAGGTCTAACGGGAATCGGTCTTTGAATAGGGGAACTGGCCCAATGCTGTAAATTATCTGTAGCCTCGGCAAGTTCTTGATCCAAGGACACGTCAAAAATGCTCGAATGGTGTACCAAAAAATTAGACTAAGAATCGTCTTCGTAAGAGTCTGAATGATTACTACCTTCTGTAGACAAAGCAGGCGATGCAGAGCTTTCCCGAGAACGGCTGTCTTGTAGTTGAGCAAAACCGGCACCGGAGAGCAATTTTGTCTCGATGACTTTGTCGGCCGATTTGGGTTCTGACTTGATACGGGATACGGAATCAATAGTCTTCACGGACGATATATGTAAGTTGTACCTCGGATCAGTATGCGAGGTGTTTACAGATGCGGAGGACGTATTAGGTTGGTACGTGATCAGAGAACCGTCAAGGCAATATGCACTAGAAGGCACTGATAAATTCACACGTTCAGTCTGATGCACAAAAGTATGGTCGATGTACAACGCTTGCGCACGATTTATAATAATCTCACCCACATAATCGTCATTGTTCAAATAAACCAACTTAAAAACACCTGGGGTAATACCAGAACATAGTCTACAATGAGTCGTACGTCGGTGAAAGGCGGTATCTCGAAAGCCTGAAGCTCATAAGGTTGAAGCTGACATCGGTTCGCAGAACGGCGAAGGCCAGAACTTGCCATGATAATATGTCGGCATTGTAATAAAACTGTATAGCGGACCACCACACGTAAAGTCACGGATAAAAGTCTGTGCTTGCTATTGTTATCACAACAAAACAGTACAAAAAATACTAAGGGGACACTTTGACAGTCTAGGCACTTGACTAAATAAATTGCACAAAATAAATGTCACCAAAATGTCACTCACTCACAAAAAGTCTGTCACCGTTGAAGAACGAGACCAGGCGACTCCGCCACTGTGAAGTTTGGTTTTGGGGATGAATGGGGTAGTATGCTTAGCTTGTGTGAGAGGTGTGTGAGAGTGTGTGGGTGCAATAATGTGCAGTAGTGCTGGACTTGGTTGCCAATGGTAATGGGCTGTAGAACCACTTTATTAAACTAATCTGATCAAATGATCAGGACCGACTGTGTCTAATTATGGGCTGCCTCTCTCATAAGTACAGAGAGGAGAGCCGAGGAGGTGGTGATGGGAGGACTGTATGTATATAACTCTAACAACTAAATAATAAACTATAAGTTAGCTAGCTAGGCCGATAAGTTCTTCACCTAGTATATCAGGATCTTTTTTTCGAGCTTCAATTAAATATCTTCGGTAGAACATATCATCGAGGATAACCAAGTGGGCTCCGCCTACTTGGAGGCCTCGATGATGTGTTCTACCGAAGATATTTAATTAAACCTCATACATATTAAGTTTGCCGTACTTCAAGAGTAAGTTTGGATCTGTAATCTATTCTCCATTTCCCTTAAAATGGTGTATTACACGACACAATTCAAGTGGGGCTGCGCCCCACTTGTTTCTGCATTTTTCGAAAATCGAAAATTTTCAAAATAAAATTGCGACCGGTGGCCAGACGTCCTGCTTTAGGTAGGACCGTCCTGCTTTGGCGGTCAATGTCCTGTGTCCTACGTCAACCTTAAGCAGGACGCTAAATGTCCTGTTTTTGGCTCAAAAGGTCAACGCAAAGAGTATTTGTGTATAACGAGAACTTTAATAGACATAAACTTGATTTGTTATTTCACAAAATCAATGATTTGCAATCTATGCGTAGTTGTAGTGAACTATAAACTTCTTTTGGCAGCGGAAAAAACTAATTTTTTTGGGCTGCGCCCTAGATCTTTTTTAAATAAATAATATCTCTGGCCTTGAGATCTACGTACGCATAGTGAATATCCTTTGTATTCCTGAGCTTCTGATCTTAAAATCACTTTGCATGCGACATGCGGTCAAGGCAGCCAGTAAAATAGATTTAAAAGCAATTATCAATGCAACTTTATGGTAAACCACAGTTCATACGGAGAAATTATTCCAATTCGCACGTAAAAGTAACCCTTTATCTCTAATTAGCTTACATTTACCGACTTTTTAGCCTATTGCGTGTACTGTAAAATGAATTTGAGTGCTGGAGGGGTGGAATATGTGATGTTTGTTTAGACAGCACATTGTAACTGAAAAGCATAAGCGAAGTGCAAGTCAATGCACATAAGGAAACAAAGCCCTGAAAAAGCTAATCAGGGATATTTTAGGTTAGGTATAAAATAAACGTGCTCCGATCTTCTTCAAACTTTTCGTGACTCTTACCTACACTACTTGAAACACATTCACAAAATATTTTAAAATTAGCCCACCCCATTAGCGAGCAATTAATTATTATTGCGTAATATTTTTAACATTGAAGGTATAGCAAAAAGCACATTTTTCATTCTCAAACTAGGATAGCAATTTTCATCACACATACCCAAATTAAACTTTCGTATACTCAGAATTAAATGGGCTTTCACCCTTATTTCCGACCTAAGCTTTAATTTTGAGGTCAGTTATAGATTTCACAGCATCAAATTCTCATAACTTCAAACTCAAACGCAATGGGGGTAATGTTAACCGAATGCAGCTGCATGTTTGTACAAAACATTTTGCAGCTCAGAAATAATAAAATTGCGTTTTTCGTAATAATACGTTTAGAAATATATAATGTCCCGTGGGAAAAAACACCGCACGCCCCACTCGCGATAAACATACCCGCACACAGAAACGTTGACTCGTGCATATTCCTAATATCTATGAAAGCCCGAAAAGGCGAGTGGGCCTCGTACTGCTGGTTCAGTCCGGAAGATCTCCAGATGGAATGAGTAAATAATAATATTGGTTGTCAATAACCCCTAATGATACTTGGGAGACGTGGGAAAACCGCGTGGGAAAACCCTCACGCTACACTCACGCTACACACATAAATATGTTGACACACACAGTGCGTCCCTATCTAGATTCTTACACTCAATGAAAGCCCGCAAGTGAATGGACCTCGTACTGCTGGTTCAGTCCTAAGGATCACCAGAAGGAATGAGTGAATAACGATATTGGTCGCCTAGGACCCCTAAGTACTAAACAGCGGAGGCGTGGGAAAACCTCGTGGGAAAAAAACCTCACGCTCCGTTCGCACTACACACATATATAATACCCCGAAGATAGAAGAATGTTTTATTAGTGTCCGTAGGGCACTCCTATGTATGTATGTATTTTAGGAGTTCAGTGTTCGGCACGCTTATGGCCGTGCCAAACACGTCTTCTTTAGCTCAGAACAACTAGATTGCGATTGGGACAATTGCTATCCCCACTAAAAGTTTTAATTTAGGAATTTATGCATAGGACAGAACCATAATGATGGATTGAAAAATCCGTGGAACGTCGTTAGCTATTCCTTTACTCCTATTTATTACCATAAGATCCCTAATCACTAATTTAGAATGATAGGAATTTATTTCCTTCTATGCCCGAAAGGCCACCTTACATGAATAATGTGGAGTCCATCTAGAGATAAGTTGCTCTTGGCCCCTTTGTTTCCACTGTGGAATCTCCACGAACAACCACATTTCCCACTCCGGCGTGTATTCGGGCGTTCAAGTCGTTCTGAGAGTTATTATAAGATAAGAGTCCGAGGCAAGTTCAGGTTCCAGATAAGACCTTGCCCGTCCTCCTACCTTTTCTCAGATCGACAAGACAGAGTCCCCGTCCGATCGGCAGCTCGAGAGAATTAGGTGCTCTCAGGCTGACGTTCGGACTGAGACTTAGGATACTCCTAACTATAACACGTAGTCTTATGAAGATCCGAAATTGGCTGGACTTCGTACCGCTGGCTCAGTCTTGAGAAACACCAGTGAAAGTCGTATGACGAACTGTTTAAAAAGGGGTTTGTGGACCCTCGTTAAAGGTTTGAATCGAAACACAAAGGAACACTGGTACACCTGTGGTGGGGCGAAGATTTGACACAACTCGATCAGATGGTTTCGATTGCCTTGCGACTGCGGCCACTACTTTGCATGACTGCTTGTCGAGATTTTCCCCCGACTTCCCAATGTACTGTTTTATTCCATTGACTCCAATCCATAAGGGTCTCCAAAACCGCGTAACTGCTACTGAAGGCTGCACCACCTTCAACTGCACTGAATTTCCCGCATGAATGGTTTGCTCGTGAATGTACCTGCCGTGTCGTCGTCACCAGGAGGGTAACCCCCCCGTTCCCCTTTTCCCGTTCCCCTTGCCCAATTGCCCTTGTGACACATTCCCCTTAGGACTATTGCCCTTGTGTCACATTCCC
>JAQFZC010005136.1:0-14724 GCA_034695205.1 Dicyrtoma fusca | reverse complement strand
AGCTCTCTCGACGCATTTATTTAAGCTTCCTGGTTGCAATGGATGGAAAAATATAATAATTATTTATACAGTCCCTACTCCCTAGACTAGGTATATCAGTTGTTGTTTTTTTTTTAATTTAATTATATTAATATTAATACTGTTCCATTCATTATACAGTACAGGTTGGTAATTTCCCTCATTCTATAATTGTACTACATTCCCTACCAGTTTCCTTTCCCAGACCCCGACCTCCCTAGACCCATTGTCATTTTTTTTTAAATTTATTACCACCTACAATCTACAATAAATAGTGGAATAACAAATACAAATTATGTATATTTATGGAATAATGTTTGTAGAGAAGTAAATAATTGATTTCGCACAGTGCCCTGAGAAGGCGCTTGAATTATTATTAGTTATTTAGTTACTTTTATTATCTAAATGATAGGCACTGTTTACCTATTTGTTCAGCTAATTCCTCTGGAATTGACGACGTTAGGCCACACAGACACGGAAATCATTAAAATGAAAAGAAATACAGTTGTTTAGTATGGATTCTACTACGACGTTTTTCCGGAAGATTCTTTACAAAATACTGATGATGATCTTTGACCAGAATAATTGATTACACACACACGGAGAGAGATGAGACTCTCAGAGGAAGGCTAATACAAAAGACCATTAGCTAACTAGTGACTAGTGAGCCAGTCACGTTTAAGTAATTACTTATTTATTACAAGTCATTAAGATGTCTTTTAGAGCATGTGGATTTCTAAATAGAGCCTTAATGACAAAAATATTGAAGTTTTGCATGTAAGCTACATAATTATGGAGTGAGCTATGAGCTGAACTGGCAATTTACAAAGTAGCGTAAATCGTAAATTGGTTTAAAATCAACCTGGCATAATATTTGTGTTCAAGTGTGTAATTATTATGGGATTATATGAGCAGTCTTATTTTTTTTAATTTGCGACTCGTGTGATAGGAAGTGGGGTGACAATGGGTAAAAAGATTTTTACAGGTGTAATTATTTTATTTACACATTTGTATCTGTAATGCCATCAGTCATCATGGGTGATTCCTATTCCTTGAGAGCCTTTCGAATGATTAGCAAAGAAACTATTCCGAAATGATGTCACGCGAACTCTCATTCCTAATTCCTATCCTCTCCTCATTAGGTAAAAAAAATCAGCTCATTACACATACACTCACTTAAATCCATCCCATTACTTACAGATTCTGTACTAGTATTTAGCTGTTAAAAAAAAGTTTTGTTTTCAATTACAAATGACGCGAGTTCAATGGTTTTTCCGTTGACAATACAAGCTAGAATAAATTCCGATTCCATGAACAAATTCATACCAAAAGTACAGAGAAAATTTTAGACCACAAGCCTTAGAAAAATAACAAAAAGTACCGAAGGAATTTACTCGGATAAATTAGTGGTGAGTGTAGTGGTTACACGTTTAATAGCTTGGCTCTGGTAATTCCAATAGAAGGAACATATAACGGCCTAGTAATAGTACTAATACATATAAAATTGACAATATGGGAAAGACCTTAAGACTCATAACGAAATTCCACTATTGCATATCCAAAATTAGCCGTTTAAAATAAAATGGGAAATGTATTTTTAGCATTTCCTCCTATTTTTACCACCAAGATCGAGTATAGGTATAATACATCCATATATCCAAATACAAATCTTGCAAATGCACGAGACTTCCAAACTACTCACTCCTGTACGGCATTTCTCATTATAAGTGGATTTTCTAATTGGAATTTAGCCAGCTCATCGTCACATCCATCCAAGTTTAAATTTGAAACTACATACTACCCAAGGAATGCCTTGTCACTGACATCCTTCTATTTTCTATAAAGATCACAATGCATACACAAATACAGCTCTATAAGTGTTTCGGAGGATTTTGTGATTTATTTTGGAGTCTTTACAGTTGTAGACATGGACCATTTTACGTCTTGGTCTTATGTTAATGATCGAGTCATGCCCCTACCCCTACAGTAGTTCATAGTTTTGTAGAGCAAAGTCGATCGCGAATTTAAAGTTGTTACCTCCCGTAAGGAGAGCATTGTATGATTATGAGGGAAGAAGTCAAAACTCATGTACAGATACTACAATGTCAAGTGCAGGGAACTACCCGGAATTAGTACTTGACTAAAGTGAAATTACGAATCACAAATTGGAATGTAGAATGGGTATATCTGTATGGTTTTTTCATATGTACAGTGTACATATAATGAAGGTGTGAGATCAAAGCTAAAAAAGCTAATAGTGATGGCGATGGCTGCTGGCTTTGAACAATCATTGTTTTGTCAGTTGTCAACGTGTCAGAGAAAGACTTGAGTTGACTAGATACTTCAACTCACGTCATTCGGAATACAGAATACTTATCACCTCCCAGCTTCCAATAGATCTCGCTAATCTATCTCTCATGTCACTTAAATGACCATACCGATTTTCACGAGATGACTTTTAAATCACCACCCTCAACTACCTAAATACTTACAAAGCGCAGTACTAAGTCACTCACACCTCCTCCAAGTACGTAAATAGGTAGATAGAATAATATCAGATATACATGGCTAATTGCCTATATATATATATATGTACAAGCCTCATCAATCTATTGACAACTACAATGGATTGATGGCTGGACACAGCCACAGCACAGTGGATGCTGGAATTGCTTTGTTTGAGTTTTGACTACTGAAAAATGACTGCCCATTACGTCAGCAAGGGATGGCATGGACAATTAATAGACATACATATAATTATAAGGATGATCATACTACACTCCTAACGATTACGCCTTTGAATGTATCTATGTTCCTAAGTATTCCAGTGCTTTCTTCAAGTTCAAAAAAAAACAACGTAAAATGTAAAGCTGTTGACATAATGTTTGTTGTTACTCATTCTTATACACGTTCTCCCCCTTTTTCTCTCTGGCCCTACCTTATTTATTCATATAGTTTATGGTAAATTTTTAAATTGAAGGAAAGGTAATGTGCTTGCTTACGCGATATTTTGGAATTTCCACCACGCTACGTTTCCATTCCAGGTGACGAAGAACGCAATAATAATTATTACAAAGTAGAAAATCAAGTTTTAATTTTTTTTTCTCTCCCATTTTTTCTACACAATAAAACCGTCTGGATTCTGACATTCTGAATGTAGGTACGTACAACCTCCTCCTTACATACAGCACATAATGCGTATAACTATACGGAAATATCAATAAAATGCTACAAAGACGATATTTAATGATAATTGCAGTACATGTGATTCTTAGGTAAGTTTAGATATTTATCTGTGTATGGTACGGATGAATACACACATACACATTCCACTGATTCCCATACAATCCTCCTAGAAAAGCTGGTTAAACTCCTCACATGAATGACTCATCCATATTAATAAACTAATTTAATTGTAGTATTAAAATTCTCATCATAAGCATAAATTATATTAGACTTGGGAGAAAAAAAAATATGAACACGAAAGACCCAAGTAGGGAAACTGTCTTTACATATACATACATACATTCTTCCCTTTTCCACTTTTTTTAAATTATTCAATTACCTACATAGGTACATGTATATGTAATACGCGACTGAAATACTGAAATGCTGAAATCCCTCGGCAGATCTGATTTGCTGACTGGCTCTGACAATGACGTTGAAAGCAAGTAGAATAAGTATAGCATAACAGTGCAGTGCCATCGTCCATCCATTCATACACTTCCTAACAAGTATTAATTATGGATTTTATAGTTATTACATACTTATCCGGTAAGTATACACACACATGTAGGTACTAATGGCCCTAAACTTCATAAGAAATAAAAATCTTTCAGTTTTTTTCTCATACGTTACACAGTCGATGACTCACTGACTGGAAGATTGTGTGAATTTGACTTGATGTCGAATGTCGATCTACTAACGTTTCACTGGAGCTCAAGTTTTTTTCTGTCCAGTTATGGAAATATCGTAATAATTGTCAATTGAAGGAAAACAATTTCTTTTGTAATAGGAAATGGGAAACAATTTAAAATTGACAGATGAGTGAGTCGAGTGGCTCCGGATGGGTCACACACAATTAAACGTAATCAGCACTCAGCCCACACCACAGCATCCAACCGTAACCCTCAAATCAAATCAAACCAACTATTCCCTTGCATTTTCATTTTCAGGAAGGACGTTTTGCCAACGATACGATGATGCTAAGTAGTGTGAGAATTCCGATGTGGGTAATTTATTTACCAGTTTTGCTCAAATCCTATTACCTACGACCTTATTTCGTCCGCCACATCCTGGGCCTGGAATCCCAGTGTCATTTATCCTATACCCTCAAAAGCAGATGTTTACATGGAAATGCAATAGTGCACTGTACCCACTTGCTGTACTGCACCTAAAGATGCTTTTTAGTGTTGTTCCGAACTACATAATTTTTGCAACAACAACTGCCTACCCAGCCAAGACCATAATATGAATATCCGTGAGCTATGTAGACTATAAGGTACGTGTTTATAAAGGTATGTATTTCGAATCATCGTTAAAAGCGTTGGAATCCTCTGTTTAGTTGTTGTTGCTCCTCCGTTCTTCCCATTTCTATTCAAAGTCAGGGTTTTCCCCAAGCGATGGGCAATTCTCTTGCTCTATCAATCAGTACAAATACAACTATCACTTCTATGTATGTACACACATGTACATATGCACAGTGGTGAGTGCCTTTGCAATCAGGTTTTTACCTATGAAACCCTCAAACTCGGAAACAACAAAATTAACACCATAATACCTACGTACAATCTTATCTATTTCTGTTTTTGATAAAAGCTCTGTCAACTATCTAATTCTCGGAACTCTCTTGTGTATTAAAATACTACATGGCTTGTAAATTCTGTGTACAAGCCCTGTTTTTTGTATGTTTGTAGCCTGCGTCAGCTCGTTTTTATAGTGTGGACACTTCATTTTTATTAGCTAAACAAAGACTGGACATGGAGTGATAATACCTTTAATAGGGAGACACTGCTTATAATTACTATATAATCCCCTACAAACAGAACGCAAATTATTAGGTATATATATTTTTATTTTTACGTACAGTATGAGCCTAAGAGTCGATATTTATGACTATGCCATTACCATTATACAAAATTTGCATAAAATTATTTGCAATATTCTACCAGGCAATGTATGTACGTATGTATGCCTGCAGACTGGTTTGAGGTTTTCGTACCGGTATTTTTATAGCAATTTGAATATATAATTAGTATCTCTACAGCTTCAGCATCATCGTAAGTACGTCCATGAAATTTACCAGCGAATTTTATTTCCATCTTTTACAGTCACTTGCACACATTGCATACATTGTATGTACATATGTATTGCACACCCTGTCAGAATGAGCATTCTTCCATTCTACATGCAATCGAAGAAGTGCCTGCAATAAATAGGACTTTATTCCATCTCGCCCAAGAATATTATCTTCCTACTATGTCCCATGTATGTACGAAATGGCGTGTACGATGCACCTAGTGGGGAATGTACGTCCAATTTTCGTACTAACACGTATTCCCACTTAAGTAAGTATAAGGCATGTTCGGCCGTAAGGTAAATTTTTTTTTATAATTTTTCTGGGATTCCCCACATCGCATCGTCGTTCGCTCTACCAACCAACAACACATTGTACTGTCCGTCCATTTACTCTCAATTGTAATCTTTGAATAGTAGAACAGCACTGAATTCCTACAGCAGTCTATATAGTATGTAGTAGTAGGCAGTTAGAATGCATTAAAATGATGTATGTAGAGCTACATTACTACGTACATATATACCTTCAGTGAAGTGGTTTGGTTTATATAGTGCAACCCTCTGGGATTTTTCACAATGATGTACAGTTGTATCCTATTATCCCTGCCGCTTCCTTACTCTTGGCTGGTATTCCAATTACCATTGCCATTACCTGTACTGTAGTGCATATAGGTAGGTACATACATACGTGCAGGTGAAATAATTATTCTCTCTCATTGAGAGCCCCGTGAACTATGATTATGATTACAACTACAATTCCAATGAAATTGCAGTAGCTAGTTGCTAGTTGTATGTACGTAATGACGAGTAAATCTCCTAAACTATACCATTAAAATGTTTTTCTTAATCCTAGCTGTACAGTGACAGTATATGTATATAGGGGCTAGTAAAAACTGAGAGCTCAAAAAATCAGATGTAGATTACAGACAGTATATCAGGTAAGGGAAGGCAAGGAGATGGGAAAAAACCACTGTCTGTATTCACCGTTCTAGTTTCTAGTTCTTTGCAGCCTCCAACTTCATTGCATTGGTTGGTAGATACAATTACCTGTTGCTTGCTATTGCTCTATTCTGCCGTCCTCGTGAGCATGTTTGGGAGATTGTAGATATATTTTATGTGTGTAGGGAACGGAGGGACAGAACAGAACAGATTTGAGATTTGAAATCTCGAAATCCCAACAACGTCAAGAACTAAAGTAGTTTAACTACTAGCTATAAGCTAGTCAGACGATAATAAAGTAGGCAGGTAGATCTGTATGTATGTATAGAGATAGTAATGACGTTGATACAGCCAAATCCACTATCAACTATAACTATAGTAACAGACCGTATAAGGCTTTCACTTGAGTTGACGTCCTGGGATTCCCCACTTGTTTATTGTTGGCTGTGTATCTGTATATTACTTCAAAGTTTAAAGTAGAATGAATGCACCTACTATATGTATAGTTATAGTGGTGTTGTGTATATCCACGCTCATCCGGCGAGCCGTACAATTTGAAAGCCCTCAGGTGATTTTAAAATAATTATTCCATGTACCTACATACCTATACATAAATGCGGACCTTAACTCGTCTCGTGGTTTCCAATTATATGTCCATAGTCTTTGGAATGTTAGATTCTGTCTGTATTTTACGTGCATACTTACTTACTGGCGGTCGGTAATTAACATATCATACATGGTGTGGTCGTGATCGGCGTGGCCGGATGGTGTTAAAGCTATTGTGAAAATCTGCACAAAATCTACTGCAGATTTACATTTCCCTTCCCAACATCCCAACCTTATCAAAAAATGGAAGTTGAAGTTAAGTTAGGGCTGGTACTGGTACTGGTTCGCCTGCATAGCTAGCTCAAAACTATACAGTATACATACAGTATACCCGGTCCCCCTATACTTCGAATGACCATATTTTACAAAGTGCAAAAAATGACAACTACTGACTACTGACATAAATAATTAATCAAGAATACGAATTTGCGAACAACGAATCTCGATCTCGAGGTCCCACATCTCATGGCATACATTATTTCCCTCTCTGCTTCTTAAGGTTATGGAATGGCATTACTCGTTAAATTGTTAAATTGTTAAATGCTTTTGAAAAAAAATTACTTTGGCCGTATACAGAAATACAGAAGATTAGAATAATAAAAAAACTACCAAATTAAAATTCTCGTCAGAACTCTACAAGTTGTTAGTGGTCGTGGTCACCTGTTGACTGTCGCATCTCATCTCATATTACGTCAGGTTTACTTTTAATGCAGAAATAATATGCAGACGCTAGAACTCCACCTCGACAACTAACACTATAGCATCAAGGATACGTAGGTATATAGCCTCCAATAATGCTTTGAGCTGAAAGACTTAACTATGAAAATATTAAATTCAAAACCTTTTAGCTTACCTTATAGATCAGTAGCTCCAAAAAATATCACGAAATCACGATAAAACGGAATCACAAATCAATGTATGTATGTATTTCTTTAATTAGCAATGAAGCTCAATGGAAATCCTCAAGTAGGTAATTGCCACTTGTCACTAATTTCCAAATAGTACACTTTCAAAGTAAAATGATATTGCGCTAACAATTGTAAATTGAAAGCACTCAATTCCATATAAATCCACTGTTTTGACAAAGTGAGTAGAATCACACGGGGGTGAAGTAGTTATTATTATTTGATTTTTTCACACTTAATAATCTCTCAATTGAATGAAATTGAAATTCCAGAGTTGAATTATTGTATTAATCCAAAAGTTGGTCTCAACAAAAACGGAGAAAAAAAAGGAGGTGTTGACAGATCAGCGGTTGAACTGTTAATGTTGTGAAGTTGAAAATACGAGTTGGTATTTTGCTGGTGAGGGAAGAGAGTGTCGGCTCGTAGTAGTAGATTGAGCTCTCTGATTTAGTCGAAGTTACGTATATATATTTATTAACTACGGCGGAGCAGCAGTTAACTCTCGTTGTTATCTCGGCTCTCTTCTGACAGCGATTGGCAAACTACGAGTCAAGCTATTGGAAGTAACTGAGGGACAAAAAGGCAGTTTATACATACAGGCTCTACTATGAACTATGTATATTGCTATAGTATAGCATTGGGCGGGTTGGTAGTGGTGATAGTAGTATTTTTGCAGGCTTGTTTCTTGGCTTGCCATAGTAAAGTCACAAGATAACTAACTATTACGAGAGAGAGAGAATGTGGCTGGAAAACACAGAACTTGAGCCAGAAAGCCCCAGCACCTGATCGTATAATGATAGTAAAGAGAGTGTGAGAGTACAGATTCTATAGGGCTATAGGGACCAACTATATATATAGCAGTACTCTCTGTATGTACATTTTAACATAAATATTAAATTACATACATTGCAAAACATCCTATCTCTCCACTTCCTCAATGGAATTTGTGTCTAGATAGAAGTTTCTGCATCCGTTAGAAGAAAAACATACTCACTTACGTATGTAATGTATTGTATGGGGGATATATTTATATTTATAGCTATGGCCATTCCTATTCCTATTTACCACAAATAACATTAGCATTACCATTTAAGAACATCCCTGGCTGTCTGTCTGCCGCTGCCCCTGGTACTGGTACTGGTAAAGTGTAAGAATGAGATGAGCAGTGGGACGTGGGACAGATGTAGTTATGCACATACATAGCTTATAGTTAGGTACAGATATATATAATCATGTATGTATATGTATTGAAACATTGCATTGGAATTCATTGGAAGCTGAGACTCAAGCATTTTTACAATGCGGAATTAGAAAATTGGAATTACCAGCCAGCCCCAACACCATGTTGTATGTAGTAGTATGTATATCGAATCAAAATTCATCTCACAGTAATATGTATGTATACCTACATACATACCCATGTGATGGCGTGGAACGTGAACTTAATTAGTGTACTTACCTGTACATGTTTCAGGACATAATATAGCCTACAACTTTAACTTTAATGATTTATATGTTACCTTGTAATAACAATAACCTTTGTAGAGTAACATAAGGCAAATACAGGCTATAGGTATATATATAGTCTGTCTAAAGGTCTGTATGTGTGTTCTGTGTTGCTTCTAATTCTACATCTCTATAGCTCTGGTGCTAATTGGTATACCTGTACTTATTGGGGGTAGTATATAAATAGCATAGCCATGACAGTATGAATGCATACGTGAGGGGAAAATTATTTGGGAAGTTATGAAAGCCCATTTATTTTCTTGAATGTGAAATATGAAAGCTCGTGTGAGAGATGAGTGCGATTGCTGATTACTTTACGATGCGATGCGATGTGGTGATTTCCCATCCAAAGACGTCCCTATACAGGCACAAGTAAGGAGCGTAAACACTATTACGTCTATGATAATTAATTTTTACATTGTATTAGACATTCTATATAGGAATTCTTTAGAATGGTAGCTATTTACTATTGCACTATACCGTACCGTAGAAAAAGAAATAGCGAGGGCTCTTGCTTATTACTGTATGCATAATTGAAAGGAAACATAGTGAATGTGGACATGAAAGTAGGTGCGCATCTACTCTTATTTTACAATCTCGGTCATGGCTCGAAATCATGTAAGTAGGTATGTGAAGTTATATTTATATCTAGCTATATGTAGCTGTGTAGGTAGATGCCTACATATATGTAGAGATGCGATGTGAATGGGATGACAAGGGGTAGAGGGTCTGGTCTGGCCTGACTTGAATTTGATTGGGTCTTTGAGCTTTGGAATTGAATTCATAGATTTATACTTTCATTAGGCTTGTTTTTGGAGCTATTTACATAATGTATATGTATATATATTATGCAAAGACGTATACGTTAAAGTGAGCAGGTACACATGTTTATTACCTGGGAAATCCTGGATGATTATCTTCAGGTAGCATGTTCAGCCATTGAATTCCCACTTGTCAATATTCAACACTCAGCAGTGTGCTAGGCTTCTCACATCATGTGTACTCAAAAATTAAAACTTTGGGACTTTGCTGCTATTTGCGTAAGTCGTAAATTACTAATCGTAAGTAGATACCTAAGTTCATCTACAGTACAATATATCTATAGTGGCTTTGGTGTTACTATTTACACTACTTCGCTTTTATGGATTTCTGCCCCTATAAGAGTGTACTGGTTTTCGACCACAATAACTCTATTATGGGGTTTTGACCACAATGGTCTATTCTGTGGCCATAAGCTGCACTAATAAAACAGCAGTATGCTACGAAGAATTTTATTCAGTAATCTGAAAGGCTAATTTTGTTACAGAAGATTCGAACTTTATTGGGCTAAACTAGAGAAAAGCCACTACATGGATGCTTCTCGTTGTATGGGCTAAGGCCAAATCGACAGAATGAAATAAATTATTATTATTCTGTATTACATGGATGCTTCTGAATGAAAGTAAAGGCCAGAGATAATAAAGATCGCTACACAGAGGCTGCTACTATATATAACGGGATGCGGCTATAGAGAGGTTTCACTGTATATACCTACCTGTAGTTTCTATATTCAGCATTCCGTTCAATTTAACAGTCTTTTTTTTAAAGTTAAAAGTCAAAGACTGCGAGGGTGTTCTGACGTCAGTGGGATAGCACGACGTATTTTTCATGAATCACTAAGTACGTGTAAATGAAATTAGGTTTTTTATTACCGAATCATCGCATTAAACGTTACAAGTCTTCCCGTTCAAAAATGTGCCTTTATTTCTGTTTACTCTGGTTTATGAGAGGATTTTATTCAAAATATTTTCACGCCTATAGTTACATGACTACACGCTAATTATTTGAATTTATTCTGAATTTAGACTGATCTAATAAAGTAAAAGCAGTTATGGGATGGACCTAGAAGGGTAACTACCTAACACAGTGAATCCGGATTCTTGAGCCAATCCCTTAGTTTTGGAAATTTGATTGTAGTTCATACCTACTCAACCTCATAGGGGTTCAAAATATTAAAATAGAAATACTATTACACAATAATATACAATAATTACTATGAACAAAACGATAGACTGTAATCCTAAAAAAAAAGTAAGTACAACTGGCAGGTAATAAAGGTACGGGATTTTGCCTTTTGCAGCACTCTTGGATGATTAAACCAGCACGCCATACGTATATTTACATAATCTAGGTATGTATAATTATAGATACCATTTGCTAACTGCAATAATACCGATATTTCAGTTTCCGTGCTATGGCGTTGCAGCTGATTTTCAGAGGACAATGGTCCATTAGTAAATTCAAGTACCTACCTAATTTGTGAGTAATTTGAAGGCTTGCTGATCTCTAGTTATCTCTACCAATAAGCACTATACAAATCTGTAGTTTACTGCATATTAAAATAGGTCCTACTCCTACAGTCCTACATACATACATATTTTATACAAGTGGTTGTTTTTGCTTTTATGTAGTAAGCCCTTGTACTAGTACTACAATAAGAACATATAGATACATACATACATAGTACAATTGATTGTACCTTTTGCGTCATGTTAAATGCGGTAAAGTGGAGCAGAGTAATAATCAGTCAGTAAGATTACTCTCGATGAACCATTATCAGTCCAAGATATACATTTCTAAAGTGTGTTTTTCATTTTTTTTTCGTTCACTTGACTTGAATTGAATTGAATTGATTGAACTGCCAAAGCGCATCATTACAGGTGTATCTCTTCAGCTACAGGTTAAAGGATTTAATTATGAGTTTGACAAGGGAATTGACATCGGTCACAAATCCGGCTGTCCTGTATAGCTTATTATACTGAATTTGCTTTTGATTTTTTTAAACAATTCTGATACTGTCAAATTATCAATGTGGGAGATTATAAAGGAATTACACAGTAAAATTATGATTGAGTGCAAATTACAAAAAATTATTATTATTATTGTTATGCATTTTAGACTTGCCAGGCTTGCTTTTTTCCCTGATTGGTTGGCATTCTGGGTTGTGGATGCATGTTAGTATTATGTGTATGTATATCTACCTACTTACTGCTCATACCATTACGAGATAAGGAGTTAATACTGAAAACTGGATGCATAATTATCCTTCGAAAATTCCAGGTTTAGCTCGTGCTCCATCACTGCACTGTGCATTTTGTTTCTGCTTACAATGAGATAGACTGTATAACGCAATACGTAAAAACCACTATTCAAAGCTGTATAATTATTCTATTTATCTATTTACCACGGTCACGGTGTGAACTTGACTGGATTTATTCCATTCTGTATTAATACACTACCACAAAGTGAATAAAGCCTATATATTTTTCTGCATTCCCCATGCATTCGCTTCACATCGCTAATTGAAAGTTCCTGGGTAGCTTTACAGGCATAACTTAATTAATAATTATTATGGACAGCAGCTACCTGACAAGTTAAGTATCCTTTTAATTGATATCAGTATAAATCTTGCCCAAGTTTTTTTCCCCCCATAATTTCTCTGTATTTAAAGTTTTCTTGGCGTTGCGTTGTTGTTAGCAAGTTGGCAGATTGGCAGGAGGCAGCACGTAATTTTCTCACTAGCCTTGTTTTTGTTTGAGATTATCAACAAAAAAAAGCATACTGTAAAATCCAATAATACGTGTAGAAACTGTACACAAATAAAACTACTCAAAATGAAAGAATTTCCAGTTTCCACATCGCATCGGTGTTGTATCATATTGAGAACCCCAAACAAACGTCAACTCTACTGTACATTCATTAGCAGGAGGTAGTATCTTCCAGGCCATTAATGATAGGAATAGTAGATAGACTTTTATTACATCATTCCTATCATACAGACTGTCGATAGGGGAAAGCAAACACTAAGGGAGCCTGTCCCGTGGCAGATTGATCCAGAATTTTTAGCGATACGGAAATACCTACCTAATAGTAAAATCCGAGTAAACTACGCGGATGAAACAATATGTAAAGAATTATATTGCGATCCAGACATTACTGCTCCATCCAGTATTGCACATAGAGTCGAAAACGCATCACTTCATGGAAACAAACTTCCCAGCTCTTTAGATCTTTATGATAAAAGTCAAGAGGAAAATACCTAAATACCTTTACTGAGTTTTCCAATCTAATCGATTGTTCCATGTTCAAGACATATGTACATAATACGTACACACTTTAGGATTTTTATCCCATTGCACTGTCAAAAGTATGCCTATACCTATACCTATTAGAGGAAAGTCGTTAAAAATGCTGAACGATAATCGCTTGCTTCACCTATAGTGAAGTAATTACCCCAATAATTAGCAAGAGAGAGAGAGAGAAGAAAAAAAACTTGACAACTTTGACAAATTGTGTACCTGTCTTCCTCTCATATTGGTATTGGTGACCCTATGATTTATTAAATGACCCTCATTTGTATACACTACGCATCGCACCCCTCTCTGCCATTGGCCCGATGACCTATATAAACGCTCCAAAGTCTGGAACAACTTTTACCCGCCTCAGGTAAAACATTAAAAAACAAACTTTCCTTTCCCATTATTAATTTTTCCATTTTCCTATTACTATAATATTCTAGCTCGAAAACTCGCTCAAATCGTTTATAAAATGTTACTTCCTTATACAGAAGAATAATAATTGTAATTTTTATAGACGACTGTTCCATTTTTTAATTGTAAATTATACATCACATTTAAGTCGTAAATTTTATAGGTTTACTCAATTTAATAACCTAAAAGCCAATAAAACACTCGTAGTTTTTGCTGCTGTAAATCCCTACATTTCTTGCGCAACTTACCCGTTTTGATTGTTTCTAAAACTACAAAAAATTATTGTAGGCAGTGCAGTCGGCGGTGTACATAGGGTGCAGACAAAACAGACAATAATGTGATCTCATGATGATATGTATGTACATATATAAAAACATGCTTCTTATTAGTATTCACTATACTTATAGGGATTTGCTTGTAGTTTGTAGAATCGATTTTCCATGTAAATATGATTCTGTTAGAGGTTGCTGATGATGGTTAAACTGTGTGAGCAGATAAATGCTTACTCCTAATTATTTTAGCAGTGTGTACGTACATACTGCCACTACCTACACAAAGGTGATCAAGAATTACGTACATGACGGCTTGGGATTTCTATTTAGACAAAGAATGAAGTAGGGAAGTACAATATGTATACTGAACCTACTAGAATTGACTCGTTGAATCGTATTCCAGAAACTGTCGGGGATTTAATTTGCGTACGTGCGTAAATCCTTGTAACCACTCATTGGATGAGACACGGAAATTTGTCGTCGTTAGCATAGCATTAAATTAGTAACTGTCATACTTACCATATTAATAGAGCTAATTATCTGTCTGAAAATGAAATGCTTGTATGTATTCGTTTGCGATTACTCTCGGTTGCTGTAGAAGTTGGGATTCTAATTTAAAATCTTTAAAGAATCGTGTATTTCCTTCGTTTTCCA
>JAQFZC010005135.1:0-14725 GCA_034695205.1 Dicyrtoma fusca | reverse complement strand
TTGAAAAAATCCTGACATAATTTGTAAAAAGTCCCTTCGGTATTCCGTGCCTCGACTAATGCAGCTGTATATCTGCAATTAAAACTCTTTTAGGGGGAGTTCCATGTGTAGTGAAAACGTATACCCAATTCAGAAATTACAATTTTTTAATATGTAAATGTGTGTTTTATACTTTCGTAGAGGTTTAAATTAGGATTTGTACTTTTGAAAAAGTGCTATAAACCCATTTGCACTTTGAAGACGGGCAAAACTTCGGGTTTATACCGTTTCCAAAATGTTTGTTTACACTCTTACACTTTTTGAAATACTACAATCAAGGTTTGCACCTTAGGATAAATGCTAAATTAGTAATTTTGCTATTTGTAGAAAAATACAACTTAAGATTTGATGCTTAAAATTAGAACTTATGGGCTTACGCTGCTTTTGAAATCCTACAATAACGACTGTGTCTTCTATGAAAGGCATTTTTAATGTTTTTCTCGTCTCAGAAAGATAAAAATTACGGTGAGCACCTTCTAAAAAATTCTATTATACGGTGCTACGATTTTTTCAAACTGTATAATTCATTATGTATGCAGCTTTTAAAAATTTCTATTTATTGTTTTGCCCTGTTTTAAAGACTTACGAAATCTTAGAAACTCATTCTTAATAATAATACTTCGTAATAAATAAAAACATTCTTACATGGTGTGATTTGACGTCATTTATTATTTCACACCCAAAGTTACCAACTGTGTAAATTTTGTTAATAAAGAATGCAAAAGAAAAACAAATAATAATACAGCCGACAAACAACATCAATTTTGAAAAAATCAGAATATTTTGCAATTTATGGACAGCCACATTCAAGTCCATTTGCAAAATGCAATTTTATTTTATCTACAGTGGTCAATTAAACTCAATGCCAATAAGGGGTCGTTCATAAATTACCTTACCAAGGGAGAGACCAAAGAATGCTTAAAAAAATAAAGGTAACTGAAGGTTTTTTGGGGACAAGATTTATCATTTATTTTATTTTTTTCTCAAACATAATTTATGAACATCTCCTGAGTCAAGAACTTACTCTCGAGATTTTTGGCGTAGTCTCCTGGCTAAAATTAGCTCATCTGGATTCATGTATATGCTAAATGTTAGTGTCGCTAAATCCTGCGACGGCTACTTAGAGGTTAAATAGCCCGTTAAACCAGGTACGTTAATTAGCAATAGGACTTTGCTAGAAATCTCGATAGTACAGAATTTAAAAAAATTCCACCGTAATCTATGCAGAGCTTCTGACACAAAGATTATTTTTTTCGTCCTTTAGAGGCATCCCAAAAATTACAGGTCAAGCAATAGTAGGAATGTCTGATATTTTTAGTTTTATATTACATAATAATATTATATTCATTACGACTAAGATGTATTTTATATATTAACCCTTTATAAAAGCAGTTTGCGTCAATTTCCTGATTAAAACTAGGATTTAATTTTTAAAAAGCGCTTGCTTTTATTGCAAGCAAATCTTGAATAATATCGAATATTGTTATTTATGAACGTCAACTTTTTAAATCGTGTGGGAACTTTTCAGATAAACACAGAAGTTATTACGTTACAAGAAAAAGAAAATAATTAAAACAAGGTTGGTGTTTGACGCCGTTTTCAATTTTTCACTTGAGCCAAATAACGGTTGCTGTCAGATAATGAGTTGTGCAATGGTTTGTAATCAAAATTAGGATCTAAGCCACCTACATGTGCCATTACTTTTTCAATTTAATTTTTGGTCATGTAGGGACATCATTTGTGACGTCACAGATACTACCCTTTCGTTAATTATAAAAACAAACTTGTATTTATCCAATTTATTGTTTCACACTTAAGGTGTTCAAACGGTAAAAATTTCTATTTTCCAACTTTTGGAAAATGATAGTTTATAATAAATTTTACATTTTTCAGAATGCCGAATTTTTTCAGCAAAATAATTGAAAGCCTGATTTGTTTTCTTTTACAAATTGACAGAACTTGTTTAATGACTGTTTTGCAGGGCTTCTGGTCACGAATTTACCGTGGCGTAATAACTAAGGAGTCCCTAAAAGGGGCTGTCCACAAATTATGCTTGAAAGAACATGGGAAGTCAACGAGTTTCAGTTTTGCATTGAAATGCATAAAACAATAAAAGGTAGCGTTGGACGCCGTTCACTATTTTTATAGAGAAACTGCGTGAGATCAAATTTACAACTCCAATAATAGCTACAAAAAGGGGCTGATAAATCTCTTTGCTTCTTCAGCCACAACCAAAATCTTTCGTAATAAACTGCCATCTGCATTAGGGGCTGTGCATAAATGTCGTTTGAGTTGGAGGGATCGGGCAAGTCTTTAATAGTTTTATGGGAAAGGAGGACAATTCAAAACAAAAATCAAACCTCATTTAGGTACAGCCCCTACACTTTCAATTTTTTTCTTTTCATTTAGGAGCGTCGCATTTATGACGTCAACAAAACCACCCTTTTTAAAAGACTCGCGTACCCTGGCCGTTTTGATTCTTTCCAAAAGGTCACAAAACAATCATTATTTGCACTTATGAAATTCCCCAATGAATTGCTGTTCTTATCGCTTTACACTTGTTTAAAACATCGTGTTATCAGTTTTAAACTATTCAAATCTGTTATTGCACACATTTTTTGAAGGATGAAATAATCATTTTGTTTTATTGTTTAAGGAGTTTAAAATGTATAAATATACTTTTGAAAAAACGGACTTGATTTTTGCCCGCTTTAATAGTATAGATTTGAAATCCTGATTTATCGCTTTAAAATGTGATTCTTAAATCTTTTTTTCACTTTTTAAAAGATCACAGTTTATAACGCACTTTCGATCAAAGGGCTTATGAATTTTGTAAAACATGTACAATCACAGGCTGGCGCCAATTAAATCATTTATTTGTTTAGGATGAATTTTTTCTTGGTAGCAGCCTCATAACTGTTAAATCACTTTAGTGCAATTAGCACTTTTCTATAAGTTACCAGTTCAAAACAAAATAAAATAAAAAACCCCGCGTTAGTTTAAAAATAATCTACAAAATTTTAAAAGCGTTTAATTTCATTCAAATTGTTTTAATTTTTTGCACTAAAATTGGGATTTAAAATCTCATAAAGCGTGGACTATGCTGTGAGTAATAACAACAATAACAGTACACCGTTTAAACAAAATAAATAAATAATAAAAAGGCAAACTTTGACGCCGTTTAATAAATTCAAGAAGTTTGACCATTTTATTTACCAAGAGTTTAATGTCTAGCCATGTAATTAAACAAAGTAGATTTATTATAAGTATTAGTATAAATCACGATTATTCGCATTATTTACGAAAATAATACTTTGAAACATTCTCGGCCTCTCGCCTCTTATTTTAAAGGCCCTTGCCCTAATTAAAACTCGTAAGCTTCTTGGCCAAAAAAATGCAACGACAACAGCAGAGTGTAAACCTTAAAATTACACGGCAGGAAAATAAAAATAAAACGTGTAGATAATATAGGTATGCGTAGCTAAAGCCCAACTTTGGGAGTGTACATAAACGACTCTTGAAATTGTCAGAGATCATCAATCACTATCCCTTAATTTAATTGTAAGTTGGCTACTCTCTTTGACTTGGACTTGCACTTACGTAAGCTTAGCGGATGAGGCTACCCATAAATTACTCTCCGAAAATGAGAGAAACAATTTATTCGGAACTAGCATACAGTCAAGTTGTTTATAATGCAAAGTATCAGAAAACCAAGAAAGCCAAAGTAGAAATAATAAATGTTGAAAAGTCAAAACTCGTATCTACCATTTTCAAAAAGATGTAAAACAAGAATTTCAAGTTTTTAAAAGAGCTCAATACTCTGGTTAACACTTTTTAATATATTAAAGCTAGATTCCAACACTTTTAAAATGGACAAAAGTAAGTACAAACTGTAACCCCCTAAAACGTTAAAACTATGTAATAAACCAACATTTTCGAAAAATTGAAACCTAGATTTTTAACTTTTAAAAATATTTAAACGAGATATACCAAAATTTTCTAAAAGGTACAAAACTAGTTGGATTGCTGTTTGTAGAAACAAACGATAATTAAATGCTTGTAGTACAAGTTTTAACATTAGCACGTTTTCACAGTATTAAAAAAACAGCACCTTCTTGTTCAGCCCTAACTAAATTATATTTAAGCATTCAGCATTTACAAAATTCAAAATTTGGAATGTACAATCTGTTAAAATGATGAAAATTGTTTTATTTACACTTTTTTGAAAAGTGCAAAATGTCCTTTTTAAGTGTTTTTGATAAGGTGCAACATAAAATATTAATACGTTTTAGAAAAGGTGCATAATGTCTTATTTACACGTTTTTGAAAAGTTGCATAATGTCCTATTTGCAAGTATATGAAAAGATGCAAAATGTCTTATGTCCACTTTTCAAAAACAGCTGCCAATTTAAAAGAAGTGTTGTATTTTGACGCCGCTCACTAAAAATAGCATAAAACTGCTACGGTGTTACCCAAGATACAGGGTTAGTTCTGTATTCAAAAGCTTTAACAATGAGTAACGAAGTCGGCTAATAAATAAATAGTTTTGTAACTTGCAAGCAAGGCATAAAACTCAACTTTTAAAAAATAACCAAGCAAGATTTTTAAGCTTACATAAATATTACAATAATAGTATATTATTGTTAGAAATAATACAGAAAGTGTTGTCTGAACGCATTAAAAAAACTGGTAAAAATGCAACAAACAATAGTACCTTAATAATTATTTTGATTTTTCAAAACTGTATTTTTTTAGAATCAGTAATGTATAAGTTGCCCCTGACCGCATAATCAAAGCGTTCTTCATAATTTGTTGGAGCAATACCAACTGCGTTCGCTTCAATGCGCAATGCAATGGTGGGACAAAATATAAAGTTACTACAAAACTTTCACTACGTGCGTTATAAGCTGAATGTAATTCTTATAGGAACAGGAACAAGTTTGTAAATGTCTTCTGTATTCACACCATTTATTTAACTGCTTATTTCAGGGTTTTTCTTTTGTGTTCTTCTTTTGTCTTTATTTGTGTTTTACTTTCCAGCAGCCCTTTAAGACAACAAAACAAAACGAAGCCAAAGTTGCAGACTGTAGGCCGTCCTCCATCCTTTCAAAAATGAGGGTTTCATTACCTTTGAAAATGGACTTGATGGCAGATTCATTGTTACGTTCGAATACTGCGGGTGTGTGAAGAATGTGAGTTATTTATTGCTACGTGTTCGATTCTCACTTTTTAAAAACGATTAAGAGCACTTTTGACCTTTGTTTCTTTAAAAAATAGGAAAACCAAACTTTTGTGATTTTCAAAACATGTAAATATTGTATTTCTTCACAGTTTTGAGAGTGGTACACGAAACTAAAACGTTTTTAAAACTGTTGCAGTGTGCTTTGTGAGGTTTAACGGTATCAATATTCTGACGGGAAACTTTGCAAAGTTTCGAAATATGGTAAATAGGACCTTTTGCAACTTTTTTTAACATTTAAATAATATATTTAGCATCTTTTCAAAAACATTTAATTAGGGTATTTTACACGTTTTGAAAGAGGTCAAATAGAACATTTTTCGATTTTTCAAAAATACATATTAATTTAATGTTTTGCGTTGTTTTCACTACTCTTAGTACATGTGAAAACCATGTTTTGTACCATTTTTATACATTGCAAATTCAAAATTGGAAAATTTCTATAAATTAGGTTTAGAATTAATCCTGTTGCAAGTAATTTGGGGTAAATACTAAAAAATATGTTTTACAATTCATTGCCATCTGCTAGACAAACTACACAAGGATCAACGTACGGCGTACCTTTGACGCCGTTTTATTTTTAGTTACAAAGATACAACACCCTTACTAGTATAATTATATCCCACTCAAACATTCAAAACACACGGATTTAGTACAAAAACAAACTCAAGTGCTTGTAAAATAATGTAATTAGAACGTTTCGCAACTTGGTAAAACTAAACAATCTATTTGCATTTAGGAAACAGCACTACAACCTACTAAAGAATCAAGGGAGAAGCAAAATGAGGTTAATTTTTATGATTTTTCTTTCGATTTGTGTCATTTTGCTTTTTCGCAGACGATATGCTTGCAGTCCACGCTTTACTTGGGCTTTAATTCTGCACTGTGGTCAATTCAATTTAATGCCAATAAGGGGCCGTTTATAAATCACCTTACCAAAGAATATATCGCCAAAGAATGTTTAAAAAATGCTGATAAATGAGGGGTTTGAGGGAATGGTTTTAATGTCTTTATTTGTTTTTATTTTTCCCAAACGTAATTTATGAACGTCTCCTGAGTCAAAGCCTTACAGTATTTGTATAGATAGTGAGCTACTGCTATAGTGGTTGTGATTACGAATCGTGTGTTGTCTGATTCTAAAGGTGAAACTATTGTATTTTATGAGTCAGGGTGTTTTCCTACAACTATTTTTCTTTCATTAGGGGCAATCCAAAAATGGCGCTTGCAATTTGTAGGAGGTATTAAGGTGTATGAGCTTTCATTGAAATTAACGTTAAAAATGCAAACCTTTATACGAGGGGGTGAAAATGTTTGAAGCGTTATTTATGGACAGTTCCTTGTGCCCTTTGCACTCAATTTCTGTGTCTGTGGTACGGTTCCTAGGCAGAATTGCCATTGATGGGCAGCAATGTGCGGCCGCTATCGTGAGTAAGTTACACACCGTTTAGTTAATTTAAAATGGTAAAGTGGTGGTGCTTAATACGCAGCTGATTAAATCGAGCTTTGGTAAGACTCACCTGAATTAAGAATCTGAATTCTTCAATAAATCCAAATTCCACTTGATACTTAAAGGACCGATGAATGAAGAAGGGAATTCGAGAATTGAATATTGACTTGCACTGTAAAAAGACTGATTTGCACTCTGACCACACAAAGGCGTATTCCGCGGCGCCATCTCATTCGCCCCCCTCCCCCCCTCGTTCAAATGGATAGAAAGCTTCAGATAATTCTCCGTTGCGCACCGGCAAGAATAACAATTAATTATACATCCCTAATTGTAATAAAGAATTTTAAGAGAATCTCAACGTAATTTGTGCAGAGATCCTGACTATACATTACTTTTCTTCGTCCTTTATAGGTACTTCCAAAAATTGACACACGACGCAATAGTTGAGTAGGAAGGTCTGCTTTCTTTTAGTTAAATTGAAACCCTGATTTGTGTCCTTTTAAAAAATGAGAGCGGCAGAAAATGTATAACGTCTTATTTGAAGGGCTCCTGGTCAAGAATTTAATGTCGCGTAGTAACTAAAGGAGTCCTTAAAAGGGACTGCCCGCAAATTATGTTTGAAAAAACAAGGGAAGTCAAAGAGTTTTAGTTTTGCATTCATTGTAGTGAATAAAAAAAATAAAAAGCAGTGTTAGACGACGTTTACTATTTTGAGCCGGAAAGCGTGCCAGTAATACTAGTAGATAATAGCTAAGATAGAAAAAATGCACGATTTGCTGCTTCAGCTACAACAAAACTCTAAACACAAAACCGCCATCTGTATGAGGGACTGTGCATAAATGCCGATTGAGTTGGAGGGATGGGGCAAGCCTTTAAAAGTTTTACGGGAAGGATAGGAAATTCTAAAAACAATGAAACCTCATTTAGGTACAACCACTACACATTCAATTTTATTCCTTTTCATTTAGGAGCTTCACATTTATGGCGTCATCAAAACCAGACTTTTTGAAAGATGAACGAAGCCTGGCTGTTTTGATCCTTTCCAAGAGGTCACAAAATAATCTGTATTTTGAGTATTTTCCCTTTTAAACGATTCAAATCAGTTATTTAACACATTTTTAAAAGGCTAAAGTAATCATTTTATTGCTTTTAAAAATCACCATTCTCTGTGCTACGCTTTTTTTAAATGATTAAATTATCATTATTTAATTTTTAAATCATTAATTTTCTCCTTTTCAGGGTTGAATGTGTATGTGTTTTTTTCTTCTTTTTCTAAGCTAAGCTTTTAATTCAGCATTTACAAAATTCAAAATCCGGTATAGACAAGGTGTTAGAATTATGCAAAATGCTTTATGTACACTTTTTTAAAAAGGTGCAAAATGTTTTATTTCAGTGTTTTTGATTAGGTGGAAAATATCCTATTTGCATGTTTTTGAAAAGATACAAAGTGTCTTATCTCCACTTTGCAAAAACCGTTGTAAATTTAAAATTAGTGTTGAGCTTTGACGCCGTTCACTGAAAATATTATTAGTTTGTTGAATTACGTATTAAAGATATATGTCCCGCGTGAATCTTTTTATTTGCTGTATTTAAATGCTTAAACAGCGAGTAATGAAATCTGCTATTAAATATTTTTAAAAATGCACAATAAAATATTAAATACAAATTAATACAGCAAATCTTGTATAAACGGATTAAAAAAACTGATAAAAAGGCAGCCAATAATAGTAACTTAACAATTTTGATTTTTCAAACCTGTATTTTGTTTAGAATCAGTAATATATGAGTTGCCCCTAACAATAAGCTAAGCATCCCTCATAATTTATAGTAGCTATACCAACTGTCATCGCTACATTTTTACAGATACAAAGGCACAGCTGACTATTGAACTAACTGCCAATAAGCACTGCTGCTCCAACTATAACTACTTCAAACTTTAGGGCAACAAAACCAAGCCGAAGCTCCAGACTCTAAGCCATCCTCCTTGCTTTCAAAAATGGGGGTTTCATAAATTACCTTGGGAAATCGAGTGTGGGGCAGAATTAATGTTACGTTTGAATACTGTGGGTGTGTGAAGAATGTGCGTTGTTCATTGTGACGCGTTCGATTCTCACTTTTTAAAAAAGCTTAAGAGCACTTGTGACCTTTGCTTATTTAAAAAGTAGCAAAACCAGACTTTTCTGTTTTTAAAAACGTGTATATAGTATATTTTTTCAAAATTTTGAGAGTGATAAGGGAGGCTAAAACGTTTTTAAAATTGTTGAAGTGTGTTTTGTGAGGTTTAACGGTATCGATATTCTGATGCGAGACTTTGTAAAGTTTCGAAAAATGGTAGAACTTTTGCACCGTCTCTAAAACATTCAAATAGAACATTTTGCGCTTTTAAAAATACGTATAAAAATAATGTTTAACGTTGTTGTTACTACTCTTAGCACATGTGAAATCCATGTTTTGTACCATTTTAATAGAATGTAAATTCAAATTTGGACAATTTCTAAATATTATGTTTAATATTAATCTTGTTGCAAGTAATTTGGGTTAAATACTAAAAAAAATATGTTTTACAGTTTATTGCCTTCCGCTAGAGAAATTACAAATCATTTAACTTAAAGTACCTTTGACGCCATTTTATTTTTAGTAACATCCTCAGAAGTATATATCAAACCCACGCCGCGTTCAAAACACACGGATTTAGTACAAAATGTAAAACAAACTCAAGTGCATGTAAACAAAATGTAATTAGAACGTTTCGCAACTTGTTAAAACAATCTTTTTGTATTTAGGAAACAGCACTACAATTTACTAAAGAATTAAGAGAGAAGCAAAATGAGGTTAATTTTAATGATTTTTCTTTCGATTTGTGTCATTTTGCTTTTGACAGACGATATGCTCGCAGTACACGCTTTAATTCGGGATTAATTCTGCACTGTGGTCAATCCAATTCAATGCCAGTAAAGGGGCCATTCGTAAGTTACCTTACCAAGGAACGGGGCAAATTTAAATGTTTAAAAAATTGCTGATAAATGAGTTTTTTTGGGGGACCGGATTCATCATTAATTTTTTTATTTTTCCCATACGTAATTTGTGAACTTCTCCTGCGTCAAGCCCTTACAGTATTTGTATAGAGAGTGAGTTACTGCCATTGTGAATGGGATTACTAATCGTGTTTGGTCAGCTTTAAAAAGTAAAACTATTGCATTTTACAAGTCAGGGTGTTTTCTTAACGCTATTTTTCTTTCATAAGAAGACTGTCTAAAAATGACGCTTGCAATCCGTAGGAGTGGGGTGTTTGAGTTTTCATTTGAGCTAACGCTAAAACATGCAAACCTTTGTACGACGGGATGGAAAATGTTTGAAAATTGCAAACGTAATTTATGGACAGCTTGTTATGCTTTTTCCACTCAATTTCTGTTTCTGCAGTACGACCAATAAGCAAAATCGCCATTGCAGTGTGCGGCCGCTATCGTGAGTGAGTTACACGCCGCTAAGTTAATTTAGAATGTTTTAATCTAATTATTCATGATTGTAGCTAATGAACAAAATTTGCCAGCAAACAATTGAATTAAGAAATCTGAATAAATTCAATAAATCCGAATTCCGCTTTATTCGTACTGAAGGGCCGAGTGGGTGATGAATGAAATTGGAAAATTAAATGCCGATTTGCACTAGAAAACATTGATTTGCCCACTGGCCACACAACAGTGTATTCCACGGAGTCAGCTTATTCACTCCTACCTGTCCAAATGGATAAAGACGTTCAAGTAATCCCTAGGGGCACACCTACAAATAATTCTATTAATCTGTACTAAAGGTCGGGAATTTTAAAAAATCCAACGTCATTTATGCAGAGCTACCGAAACCAACTTAATTTGTTTCGTCCTTTAGGGACTTCCCAAAAATTAAGAGTCACGCAATAGTAGGAAGGTCTGCTATTTTTAGTCTCTATTATATAATACTATTCATTTCGATACGACCAAGGCTTATTTTATAAATTGTCACTTTATAAAATCAGTTTTTAGTCAATTTGCCGATCAAAACCTGGATTTAATTTTCAGAAAGCGCTTACATTTAATGCAAGCAAATTTTGAATTTCGAATATTTTTATTTGTGAAGGACAAATTTTTAAAACGTGAGCGAACTCTTCAAATTAACATGCGTAGTTACGTTGTAAGAAAAATGAAATAACTGAAACTTTAAAAGTTGGTGTTTGACGCCGTTTCTAATTGTTTGCTCGATCCAGCTAGCAAGTGCAGATAATTAATATTGATACTAAACGTAAAACCAAAACTGGATGGAAACCAGCAATCTACAGTCCTAGATTTCAATATAATTTTTGTCGTGTAGGCCCTTCCCACTTGTGACGTCACAGATACACTACACTTTAGTTAATTGTACTAAAATCTCCTGTATTTATCCAATTTATTCTTTCACGCTAAACTTGTTCAAAAGGTTAAAAGTTATGTTTTTGAACTTTTGAAAATTGTTAAAATTACGATTTCGGACCTTTGGAAAATATTATTAAATAATTTTACATGTTTTCAGAATGCCAAAATTGAAACCCTGACTTGCTTTCTTTTAGAAATGGCAGCAGAAATTGTTTGGCGTTTTATTTGCAGGGCTCCTGGTCAAGAATTTCGTAATAATTTAAGGAGTCCTTAAAAGGGGCTGCCCACAAATGATGTTTGAAAAAACAAGGAAAGTGTAATGATTTTAGTTTTGCAATGAAATGTATAAAAAAATAAAAGGTAGCGTTATAGACGCCGTTCACTATTTTTAAGGGAAAGGGCAGAAGCTATTCTTATAGATAACAACTGCGTTAGGAGCAATAAACGGGCCAGATGCACCATTTTGCTTCTTAAGGGCCGTTCATTTATTACATAAAACAAAATCGGCCCTTTTTTTTCTACCACCGACCGCTGTAACGCGTTAGTAACGATAGCGTTACCAACCACCCACCCCCTTGTAACGACAAAAATATTCGGAGTTTTATAATCCTATGGTGCTCATACAGATGTATTCTTGCGATTAACTGCTAAGGCCATTCTCATTCGTTGACATTTTTGAAAATGCACTCGAAAACTGCAACCTGTAACCGCCAAATTAGATTTGGGAAAGCAATGGAGTTTCAATTTTTACGACAGGTTTGCCTTTAATTTTTCAAAGAATACTTAATTTACTACACATGTTTAACTATGCAATATGATTAGTTCAAAATTTTGTAGTTAATATGTACTTTACAAAACACAATGTTTTCATTTTAAACTAAACGAACTTTCATAAAGCAAAGGGTACTTTGCTTTAAAAAATGGGATTTGGCTGTAATAATTAAATTAGTTTAATTTTAAATAATGTAATTATTAAAAAGTGAATTTTCGAATTTAAGATCAACGATTTTTCAATAATAATTGGTTTACTGAGCGTCAAATACTTAATATGATTGCCCTAAGTTGTGATAATCTTGGATCCCGAATATCTCAAAGATGGGGAGTCCGATAAAACTGACCAGCGTCCAAAACTGCATTCCGTAGTCTGTAAATGAAAGGGAAAGAAGTTTATATTTTACCTCAAGTGTGACCTCTGGGGTGAGACATGAAACTTGTATAATTTTTAAAAAATTTAGCTTCGAAATGCCGTTTTGAACGTCTGTTATATTTGTCAATTGCAAAAAATTGTAAACGCACTATGTTTTAGATTTTCGGAATTCAAGATCAACTTCAAACCAAAACATTAAACGGTTAATTAAGTTTATCAACTTTTATTTGTCACAACTCAGAAGTTTTTAGGTAATAATTTTACAGTTAACTGATTTTCACCTGGAAGTAATTAGTATCCGCAATCGATTAAACAAAGCCCAAATTTTATGAAACTTGGTTTTGTTTAAAATGAAAAAATTTGTGTGTGAGTTAGCAATTATTTATTAACTACAACTTTGAATTAATCATATTGAATAGCATACCCGTGTGTTTAATCATTTAAGTGAAAAATGAAAAAAATAGGCAAACCTGCGTACACTTTGAAAACCCAGTTTACCTACAGTTACATTTGGCGATCACAATTTTCAACTGGAATGCCGTACAGTTTTAACGTGCTGGCACAGTCAACAGTCGCCAGTGTTTGTTTTTATTTTGTGTTCAATTAATGGTTCCGGATGACGCACAAGTGAAGAAAATTAATTTTAAAGCTACGATTAGTACGTTACCTATCGTCTGTTCGGAGGAACCACCGACCCCTGTAACGCTCTGTAACGCTTTAACTAACTACCACCAACCCCAGTAACCGTTATGTAATAAATGAACGGCCCCTTAGCCACGACCAAAATTTTAACTCAATTCCGCCATCTGCATGAGGGGCCGTGCATAAATGTTGTTTGAGTTGAAGGGATGGGGAGATCCTTTAAAAGTTTTACAGGAAGGGTGGGCAATTCTGTAAAACAAATCGCAGCCTCTACCCCTAAACTTTCAATTTTATTTCTTTCCATTAAGGGGCGTCGCATTTATGACGTCAGCGAAATCGCCCTTTTTGAAAGACGCGAGAGCCTAGCTGTTTTGACACTTTCCAAGAGGTCACCAAATAATCATTATTTGCACTTATGAAAATCATCGACTTATTGCTATTGTTATCGCTTTACACCCTTTTTTTAAAACCACCATTATTTTCACTTCCAAACGATTCAAATATGTAATTCCTCACATTTTGTAAAGGCTGAAGTAATAATTTTATTTTACTGTTTTTAAAATCATTATCCTCTGTGCTATAGTTTTTGCAATGTTTAAATTATCAATATTCACATTTTTAAAAGTTGATTTTCTCCTTCGCAATGTTTTGTGTGTGTTAAGTTTTTTCTTTGTTTTAACAATTCCTCTGCGGATCTCATGTTTTTGTAAAAACAGTTCTTAACCGTCCAACTCCAACTGTTATTGACGTGAGACGTCACACTTGCGCGGCTGCTTACAAAAATTTAGTTAACGGCAGCTTAATAGTCAAAAGAACCCTAGGGGCTGTTCAAAATTGTCTTTTGCAGATTTAAACTTATAGTTGGAGGAATCGCTTACATATTTCTGAAAATTTCACGTTACTTTCGTTACCAGAACCTGACTATATTTTTGTTAAAATTTACAGATTTTCTAAACCTAAATCGGATGACACTGCCTCTGTTGAAATGTGTTAATACAAAGATTTGAGCTTTCTAAAAATTCAAAAATTGTCGTTAGTGCCGTATACCTTCTTGAAAATGGTGAAAATTATTTACGCTATTAGAAAACTCTAATTAAAAGGTTTTAACTATCTCCAGAGAGCTTAAAATGTACAAATATATTTTTAAAAAATAATGAATTGTTTTTTTGCCCATTTTATTAGATTTAAAATCCTGGTTTTCTGATTTAAAAACACGCCTAGTAAATTGTTTTTTACCTTTCAAGAAACAACTGTTTACAACGCGCTTTTGAGAAAAGAGTTTTTGAATTAGCTAAAACAAAATTTACAATCATAGATAATTGAACGCCAATTAGGTAAGTTATTTATTTGTTCAGAAAACGTTTTGTGTTAGTAGCCCCTTCATAAGGGTTAAAAACACTTTTCTATAAATTACCCGTTCAAAACAAAACTATTAAAATAAAAAAACCGGCTTTATTTTATGGTTTATTTACAAATTTTACAAGCCGTTTTGTTTCACTGGAATTTTAGAAATTTTCTGTGGTAAAATTCCGTTGAAAAGTGTGATAAAGCGTGGGCTATTATTCTATTATGTTGGTATTAATAACAATATGTACACTGTTTAAATAAAAATAAAATAATAAAAATGGGAGCTTTGACGCCGTTTACTAAAGTAATATATTTTAAACTGAATATATTTTACAGTTCGGTTGCTCGTATGTAAACGACGACACAAAGTAGACGTGTTGAAAGTACTACTCGGACCAATTAGGGGCTGTCCATAAATGACGTTTGCATTTTTCTGACATTTTCTCCCCCTCCCCCAAAAGTTTGCATTTTTTAACATT